>VDFB02295485.1:0-19934 GCA_007258455.2 Sequoia sempervirens | reverse complement strand
TAAATGTATCTACTTACTTATTTTGTCCAATTCTTTGTATGATTTTCTTAGTCGCAAGTTGTATGAAATGGGCATTTATATTAATAATATATATTTTTAAAATATATTATAAAATATATGAAAAAATTGGGTGATGATATTCATAGAAGTCTAAATAGTCTTAGGTCTTATACATTGTTTTAAAGAGAAATAAGTAAAGAGTTGCCAAGAAACACAAGCTAGATTACAACCAAGAGGTGAACAATAATTATCTGATTTCTACACATCCTAATTATTTATCTCATCAAGAATAGTCTCCCAACTATTTAAAGCATCATTACGATTATCTTCATTAGCCTACAGTTCTTTAAGGGATTGGATAGTACTTTGGTAAGTGAGATAGTCAGAGCGAGCTAAAGGAGTTGGCCCCTGTTGAACCAACCAAGGGCCTCTCTGGAGCACTATAGATGAGAAGTTGAATGTTGGTGGGAAGACCATGACTATCCATGAGAATTATGACCACAATCTCTTTGTTGGAAAGCATAGGTAGCATCATTCCTATAGGATTACTAATTGTAGCTAGGCCAATGCCCTCATGGAAGGGATGGAAACCTATTAGAAGAGGAAGTCAATGGCATTCTAAAATTGTTCAAGGAGTATTGCCCTTATGAGATCAAGAAGATGTAGATGGGTCACTTCAAGTGCAACTCTAGTAGCTTGCAATTATATCTACACCAACAAATTAGAACATATAGATTTAGAATACAAAGAAAAATTTATGTTAACAATACATTAAAATATTACAAAATTTATATCTTTCTAAATTTTAAAAAAGATCTCCACTTTAACATATCGATGTGTTTGGTTATGAGGCATATGCTCATGTGCCTAAAGAAAAAGAGGTCTATGTTGGATTGCAAATCTATCAAGTGTATGTTCATCAACTATGGTGAAGGTGTGAAAAGATATAAGCTTTCAAATCATGTATCTAGAAAGACCATGCATAATTAAAAAGTGATCAATCTTCGAGTGATCCAATCTAGTTGCATAGTTGAGCAGCCAAAGATCATGCTAAGTTAGTTTTGTGGCTATAAACAAAGACTGAAATAGTTGTACCACATGATGAACCAAAAGTTCATGATGGATTTGATGAGGAGGATAGTACTAAGAGCTCTTTAGGCTTTGACCAAGAAGAACATCTACCTTAGCCTTTGAGGTCCATTCACTAGAAACAATAAGTAGAAAATTATATTCCACTTTATTTTAGATGCATTTTTCTTTGACTATACACTTAGAACTATGAATGAGGCAATGCAAATGAATGACAATGATTCTTGAAAGTTGGCCATAGAAGAGGAAATGATCACATTGAAAAATAATAACACATGGGAGTTGGTTTAGTTGCCTAAGATTCATAAACCTATTGGATGCAAATGTGTTTTCAAAAGGAAACTTAGTTTAGATGGAAATGTTAAAAATAAAAAAGAGTAGTTGGTCGCAAAAGGATATTCCTAGGTTAAAAAATGGTGTTGGTGAAATTTCATCTCTTGTTTCTAAGTTGAAATATCAGTCACCAATTATATGGACATGAAGAATTCCCAGAATGGTTATAGAAATGAGCTTAAGCTACAAGCCTTTAATAGAGATGTCTAGCAATCTTTGAGGAAATTGACACTCTCTTCTTATGATTTATATAATAAATGTTCAACTCATGCATGAATATGGAAGCTAGATACATACTTGTCCCTCATACCAATAGTAAAAAATAAAACAACCAATATTTCCACATTATATTTGAAGGAAATACACATGAATGATGTTACTATAGTTTGATTACTAAGCTCATGAATCCATCATCTCATATGATGAATCCTACAAATTATAATAACCTCATATAACCTCATATAAGAAAATTGCAACCTGATGCTTATTGGTTGTGAACCAACCAATTAACTCCACAAACTCATATTGAAATCCCCAAAAATATTGAGTATAGTGGGAGACAACAATAATACGATGGACAACATTGTGCGGTTGAGAGAAAACCTTCATCTCATAGAAATTACATACTGACCATGCCTCATGGGAAAACAAGCCTTATCGGCCTACATAGTGAGCATGACTGATGAATTAGTCTGTCGAAGTGGCCTACGTACTAAATGCATACTGGCCATGACAATTTGCTCGTGATGCCTCCCTTGTTGACTACTAAATGCATCCAAATTTCGAGACATATTTACCACTAACCTTGCTTTCATGAACATGAATATTATAGTGTAACACAATGACAAGGCTTTTGGAGGACTTTGACGGAGTGGAGTTGTACTCATGAAACGGTATCTTCTTCCACTACACGTTCAACTGATGGTTTACCTTCGAGACAGCCCATCCATTGGTAAACGTTAAATACATTTTTAATATGGTAAGACAACCAGAAAAAGCTTCAGAAAATTTGTTTTGCTTCGTTGGATAGATTCTAGAACTCAAAGACTTTTTGAGTTGCTAGATGGGTTATACTGAAATTTAAAAGTATTATAGAGCCACCGCCATTGACGTATACAGTCATTGAATATAATTAATTTGTCTCGATAACTTGAACACATAAAACGGCATCTTCTTCAACTGCCGGTTCCGTAAAGGGCTAATTTTCTTTCTTAAAAGACTGAAATGTTGGCTACGCTCGCGACAAGATAGTAATGACAAATGAGAGATGCGCCTGCTTGGACAATAATTCAACTATTCTCTTTTCCTTCCGTGTGTTTATGTGCGAGTAATTGTAGAGCAAACAAATAAATTACAAATTAGATTGATATAACATCTCATCATCTTTAATAGATTAGTAGTTTTTTAATGAGTCTGTTAACGATCAAGTCTTGTTGAGTGCAAGACCCTAACATTATAAGAGATAAACTTAAGATAGTGCCTTGGACAACCCTTCAGTCCTTGATTCTCAACTGAATAGGTTTCAGCTTAAGGTTCATGCTCTTGTATCAGATAGCTAAACAATTCTATAGGTTCAATATAAATCCCTCCAACAACAAAACATAAATTATCTTCTTCTATGATGATACAAATGACCAGACATGCCTCCCACCTAGTGCAAACATGACAATGATAATGAATTTTATTCTAAGTACCTTTTTTTGATAATGTGGCCTTTATCAATCTTAATTATTTAATCATATTAAAATAACTAAAATAATGTAATTAATTTAGTATAGTTTTTTTCCACAATTAATTTAGTATAGTTTATTAATATTTATTATTAATTAATTAATTTAGTTATCTTTCATTTATTTAATCATCAAAATCAAATAGTTTTGATTAAGATTAAGCAGGAAGGGCCTGAACCCAAGACAAAACAACCATAGAGGCAATACAGAGGGGTCTCACAATGAATGAGACATCAAGAAAGCAAAATAAACATAAACTAAAGAAAAAAGAAAATCAGCAACCAACAACAATAGAAACATGACCAGCTGAATACTAGCAACTTGAGAAGATTGTTTATTGTTTGCCAAGAAGGTGGAGTCCTTTTATAGCTGACCACTCCTTGGTAAGGAATCGTAACTTTTCCTCGAAACACATGGGGCTCTTTATTTTAGTTTTCTCCATGGAGGAAGGTAGAGATTTCTTGACAGATTTATCTTTTTTGCTAGAGCCAGAAGAGGGGCTACAGGAGCTTAATCTCTTTCTCTCTTTGCATGATAGCTCTTTAGCTCCTGTTGAAACACCTGGATGGTATCTACAATATTCTTTATTGTTTATAATCAACAATTTCCTCCAAAACATAATTTTATCCTAGTTACTTTGAAGACTAGTTACCACCTTTCTCAAACTCATGCAATCGCTCGAAGAACCGATAGCTTCTTTTAAGTGCTCATCCTCCTTTTCCAACTTAGCCCATTTGTTAAATGTCTCAACCATTGCTTTCATAAACACCTAGATTTCCACATATTCCTCCTCTCTACACCAATCCCTTGTCTTTTCAAAATTATAGTCTTTAAATTTTAGATCTTCTTCTTGGTCATGAACAATTGTGCAAGCTGCCATTTGAGGATGTCATTTTGAATGTTTGTTGCTTTGCACAAATCATTCAATTTCTCACGTAGATAGACACAATTATTGCAAGGGTTTAGAGATGCTGAAGGATCAACCTCTGTGTTGTGAGCATGCAACTCCTTGTTCCCAGGAGAGGGAGGGGGGCTAGGAGAGAAGCCACAATACAAAGGTGAGTTCATCAAAATCAAATAGTTATCCACTCCAAAACAAATTCAAATCACAAACAAAAATAAGTTCCTAGATTTTTATGTCATGTCTAAACAACATTCTTCTTTCCCATTATCTAACTATTACTATCACTTGAAAAAATTCAAATGAACAACAAAACCACCCATCTACAAGGGACTGAGCAGGTACTCAAACTATTTTTATTTAATCCATAATAAAAATTATTTAACAATTTTTGAAGAAGACAACTGAGAGGGGGGGTGGTGAATCAGTTGTCACAAAATTAAACCTTTAAAACATTCTCTGGAATATAGATAAATCATAAATATTTTACTATGCTAAAATGATTAAGCATTAAGTGCAAGAGCAGAAACTGAGAAGTAACACGTGCATACACAATAACACTAGATTTACTTGGAAAAACCAATGAGGGAAAAACCACGATGAGGATTAGATCACAATATATAGAATATCAAAACCAATTACAAAAGGCTCACTACCAGAAGAGGCTCATTGCCAAAATAGGACTAACTATCCAGATCAGGACTCACTTCCCAACAAGGGTTAACCACCCGAAGGGATCACTGCCACAAAGATACAAAGAAGATAGAAGAGATATATTACAGAAAGAAGAAAATCTCAATGCAATAGAGATTTCTACCACAATTCACTCAAACACTTGTAGATATGCATGAATAATAGAGTACACCTTCAGCTCACTTAATCTGAAAACTCAACTATTAGATTTCACATTGATCTACCAAACTTGAATCACATACACACTAATTCGCATCCACTTCACATCTATATTGCTCTATTTCTTTATATTATCTTTTTGTACACCTTTCACCAATAACTCATCCTATATTTATACAATCTTCAACTTTGAAACATATCCAAAGTCGACCATCCATCATTTAAATTCAAATTAAGTTAGCGCCAAAACATCCTAGGGTGGAATTAGAATGAGAGCCTTAAGTGATCTGCAGGAAGCATCCGATTGGGTATGAGCAATCTTGCATCACCTAAAATGGTTAAATTTCAAGTTTCGGTTTCTAGATGTTTTACATTTTGGATACCCTTTTCATCATAATGAAATTCCCAATTCTGTTTTATTTTCTCTTCACGGGTTGAAAGATATTCTGAGTTTTGGTTACCCAGTTGCACCTAAAAATCTTCCTTTGAGTTAGATTTGAGGCATAGAGTTCCCAGTTCGGCCACGAAACTCGCCAAAATTGGCACTTAGCAATTTCAAAGCGCATTCTTGACTCAAGACCTTTCCAGCAGGTTCAAGCAGTTAGAGTAGATAGTCGAATCAAAAGTTATGGCCAGGAAGAGTTGGCACCTTTCTAAGTAATTACAAATGTTCTTTTGAAATTTGAACTTCATGTGTAATTTTTCAAGCGCCAAAGCACAGCCTAAACTCAAATTGAATGTTGTTTTGGCTCTAAACTAATGAGGAGCTATATTTATGGGCGGGTTTCTAATTTTTGGGTAACTTTTTGGGGAAACAACTCACACATTGGAAGGGGTTATTCTGTAGCTTTCTGTAACTTGCATGTGTTGTAGAACTTTGGGATTTGAGATCCTCTGCATGTAAGAAGCTCCATTTTGTGAATAATAAAATTATTCTCTTGTTTTTGGGTTATTTTACGTGTCTGGGTTGTGCCCTCATCACAAACACACACTTATTGAGGGTAAAATAATTCCCAACACATTTCATGAACTTCAAAGGTAGTGTTCAGCGAGCTAGACAAACCAATCCTAAAGTATATAGAACAATTAAGCACACACACAGCCATAACTTACAATCGAGTGTTCTAGACACCAAAGTTATCTTGCTTTAACCACGATCCTTGGGGCTTAACCCTAGAATTGCAAGTCATAGACTCGCCAAAAGAAATCTGGGCAAAACGTTTCTCTCGAACCACCGTCGGATACAATACAGTCCACACTGGTGAACATAATTCACACTATACAATTAATCAGAAGCAAAAAATATGGATATAGTGTAGCTTCCAACAACCATGATCAACATATGCAAACCACAAAAACATAAGAGAAAATCCTGAAGTGAAACTTAGAGCAACCACTGAACACCTGCAACCTTTCTTCATTACAATTTTCTCATTATCCTCAACATATATAGCCAATAACTTGCATCCATGACATCAATGACAACAACAACTAATTGATAACAAATTGACTAGTTGACATCAATGACAACACCTTCATTATTGCAACAATCTCCCCCTTTGTCATTGATGGCAACACATGATGTGAAAAACCATCAAAGACAACACACTAGATTTGAACAAACTTCTAATGATTCTGCTTTCTGTTTCTCCCCCTTAGTAGATACTCTTTTTTTTTTACATCTTCCTCATTCCTCATCTCTTTTTTCACATCTTCCTCATTCCTTATCTCCCCCTTTGACATCAATGCCAAAGGAAAATGATATTTTACATTGATTTCCCCTTTGACATTAAGAACATAATACTCTTTCAATGAAAACACATGACACTACCTACTCCCCCTGAGAGGTAGCCACCAAAACATCAGTCTAGAAGAAAGATAGATCCATAGACCGACCAGAATGATGCATCTCCATATGCATCTAGTTCAAGAAAGAAGGGGAAATAACCCCTAACTTCTCTCATAGATACACAAAAGTATCTTTAGGAAGAGCCTTCGTAAATATATCAAAAATCTGATCCTTCATTAATAGGTACATACTCAAGTTTTATTTCATTCTCCATAACCTTGTCTCTCAAGAAGTGATACCTGATAGATATATGCTTTTTCCTCGAGTGCATCATTGGATTATTTAAAATGTTAATTGCACTTGTATTATCATAGAAGATAGAAATAAGATCATCATACATTACTTTGATATCTTTCAATGTCTTTTTCATCCATAAAACTTGTGTACAACAAGATGCAACAACAATATACTTAGCTTCAGTAGTAGATAAGGAAACCAACCCTTGCTTCTTACTCAACCATGCCACCAATCTGCAACTAAGAAAGAATGCACCACCACTTGTACTTTTTCTGTCATCTACACATTTGACACAATTTGCATCTATATAAGCACTTAGTGTGAAGTCAGTATCCCTAGGATACCATAAGCCATAATCTGGAGTTCCATTCAAATATCTGAATATTATTTTAATAGTAGCAACATGTGTTTCTTTAGGATCTTCTTGAAATCTAGCCACAAGACAAACTGCATACATAATATCCGGTCTAGTAATAGCCAAATACAACAATCCACTAATCATAGATCTATATTTTCTCTATTTCTTCGTATTATCTCTTTGTACACCTTTCACCAATAACTCATCTCGTATTTATACCATCTTCAACTTTGAAATATATCCAAAGTCATCCATCCATCATTTAAATTCGAATTAGGTCAGTGCCAAAACATCCTAGGGTGGAATTAGAATGATGGAGACTCAAAAAAATACTTGATGGGGATTGAAATAAGTCCCAACATGCTTCATAAACTTCAAAGGTAGTGTTCAACACAAGGTCGGCCAAACTAGTGTAAAAAAAATAGAACAAAATTAAGCACACAAAACCCTTAACATGATCCAATCTTTCCAGACACCAAATTTATCTTCAACACAATCGTAACAACTTAACTCTAGAACCACAAGTCATAAGACAACCAAAAAGAAATCTAGAGGAACAACATTTCTCCTGGACCTCAGCCAGATACACAGAAAACCACAGTTCATAATTGGTGAACATAACTTGCACTATACAATGAACTAGAAGCCCAAAATATGGATATAGCAGCTTCCAAAAACCATGATCAACATATCTTAACTACACAAACATAAGAGAAAATACTAGATCAAAACCTAGAGCAACCGATAAACACTTGCAACCTTTCTTCATTACAATTTTCTCAATATCCTCGATATATACAACCAATAACCTACATCCATGACATCGATGAAAACAAAAATGAGTTTATAACCAATTGACCAATTGACATCAATGAAAACACCTTCATACTTGCAACAACAATTAGATCAATGTGAACATGTGCATCTTTTTTAATGTCTACAAAAATATATATGTTTTGGATTATATATTAATAATTATTAGATATTGTATCATTTATACATGTGACATCATATAAAGAAAAATATAATCCAAAATAAAAGGAAAATATGCTAGGTATACAATATTCACCTTTATAATATTTTTTTATAAAATTAAATATAATTTTTTTAAAGCTAAAATATATTTAAGAAAATAATAAGAGTATTATTTAGTATTATATATTTAATATACATGATCATTTATTTTGTAATAGTTTACATGAAATAATTTAAAAAAAAAAAACCTTGATATCACTGTGTGTGGATGCACTCCATAAGATTGGGTATATTAACATTGGATCTCCATGTTCACTTCTTGTCCATACTAACATGAGGGTAACTATAATTGCGTTTAAGTTTAGAACTTTTAAAAGTTTATCCTTGTGTTGATTGAATTCATTTTGCTTCTAGTGTGGGGACCCATATGATGAGAATTATAATGTCTTGTTACTAAGGGATTTCTTTTTGGTTGATTTTTCTAAAAAAAATCATTTTACTTTCAAACTAGGTTGTAGTAAACAAGGAAATCATTAATCCTCCTTGGGACAATTCCTTTGCAAGTCTATTCCAATAGGGTTGCTTCTATGAAATTTGAGATTTAAGCGAGTTAACTTTATATTGGATATTCCAGATGTTAAGGTATTTACTTACTTATTTCCTCCAATTCTTTGTATAATTTTTTTAGTTGCAAGTTTTTATGAAATGGGAATTTATGTTAATTAGATGTATATTTTAAAAATATATTATAAAACATATGAAAAAAGTGAGTGACGATCTTCATAGAAGTATAAACAGTCTCAGGTCTTATACATCATATTAAAGAGAAATAAGTTGAGCTTCCAAGCAACAAGAACTAGATTACCAACAAAAGGTGGACAATAATTATCTGATTTGTACACATCCTAATTATTTATCTCATCAAGAATAGTCTCCCAATATTAAAAAAATTATTACGATTGTCTTCATTAGCCTAAAATTCTTCAAGGGATTGACTTGTGCTTTGGTAAGTGAGATAGTCAGAGTAAGCCGAAGGAATTGGCCACTGTTGAACCAACCAAGGGCCTCTCTAGAGCACTATAGAGGAGAAGATGAATGTTTTTGGGAAGATTATGACTATCCATGAGAATTATGACCACAATCTCTTTGTTGGAAAGAATAGGTAGCATCATGCCTATAGGATTACTAATTGTAGCTAGGTCGATGCCCTCATGGAGGGGATATAAACCTTTTTAGAAGAGGAAGTCAATGAAATTATAAAACTGTAGAAGGAGCATTACCCTTATGATCAAGAAGATGTAGATGGGTCGCTTCAATTGTGACTCTAGTAGCTTGCAATTGTATTTGCATCAACACATTAAAACATATAGATTTAGAATGCAAAGAAAAAATATGTTAACAATACATATTAAAAGTACACAATTTATATCTTTCTAAATGCTAAATAAGATCTCCACTTTAGCATATCCACGTGTTTGGTTAAGGCATATTTTCATGTGCCTAAATAAAAAGACGTCTAAGTTGGACTACAAAGCTATCAAGTGCATGTTCATCAACTATGGTGAATGTGTGAAAATATATAAGCTTTCAAATAATGTATCTAGAAATACCATGCAAAAGGAAAAAGTTATATTTGATAGATCCAATCTAGTTGCATAGTTGAGCAACGAAAGATCATGCTAAGTTAGTTGGGTGGCTACAAACAAAGACTAAAATAGTTGCACCACATGATGAACCAAAAGTTCATGATGGAATTAATGAGGAGGATAGTATTAAGAGCTCTTCAAGCTTTGAGCATGAATACACCTACCTTAGCCTTTGAGGAGGTCCATTCACTAGAAACAATAAGTAGAAAATTATATTCCACTTGATTTTAGATGCATTTTTCTTTGAATACACACTTAGACCTATGAATGAGGCAATGCAAATGAATGAAAATGAATCTTGAAAGTTGTCCATAGAAGAGGAAATGATCACATTGAAAAATAATAACACATGAGATTTGGCTTAGTTTCCTAAGAGTCATAAACCGGTTGGATGCAAATGGGTTTTCAAAAGGAAGTTTAGTTTAGATGGAAATGTTAAAAATAAAAAAAGAGTATTTGGTTGTAAAAGGATTTTCCTAGGTTAAAAAATGGTGTTAGTTCAAGATTTCATCTCTTGTTTCTAAGTTGAAATATAAGTCACCAATTATATGGACATGAAGAATTTCTATAATGGCTATAGAAATGAGCTTAAGCTACAAAATTTGGGGAATTTGACACTCTCTTCCTATGATTTATATAATAATTTTTCAACTCTTGCATGGGTATGGAAGCTAGGGACATACATATCCCTTTTACCAATAGTCAAAGATAATTTACAACAAATATTTCCATATTATATTCAGAGGAAATGTACAAGAGTGGTGGTACTATGGTTTGATTAATCGAGTTCATGAATCCATCATCTCATATGATGAATTCTAAAAATTATTTATTCAGAGGTTTGATTAGAAGGATCCTAAAGTTTATTTCAAATATTTGATTCAAATCAAATGTGTAGTTCAATGGAGAACTATGTGTAGCATCGTAAATTGTCACCCTTGACATTTTCACACTATGTTTTCCTTCCCCTTAAATTATTGGAACTAATTGAGCATATAATTTATGAAATTATGCATTTCGTGGCCCATTTTAAACATTTTCCAATACTTTTCAAGCACAAAACAAATGATTTCATTTAATAATATATCCCCAACTCCATAATTTTTAGAAAATAATTTTGGGACACTAGTGCCTAGGGCTCCTATGTTCCCCTATTTTGGCTCCAAATTCAAATATGTCAATGTTGGCATTTTATTATTTAAAATTCAAATATCTGAAGTTAGCTATTGGGATTAAATTTTGGGGAAATTAGAATAATTGTATATAAATACATAGTTATTGCATCATTTGAGAATGAAGTGAAGAAATCTAGCAAGAACAAGAAATTATTGGAGAAATTATGATTGAGAGCATTATAAAAGCAAGTCAAGAGAAAAAATTCATAGATTTATTGCAGCAATTCAAGGTACAAACATCATGTCAAAGTGTATGTGAGTGTGTTCATGTTTATGTTTTTATATTTTTTATGAAGTCTAACCCTTATAGGTCTCCAAGAAATTCAAGCAAGAAAGATCCAAACCTCGAGGAGATTTGTATGAATTTAGTCCTTCAAGGAAGCCATTGAAGGGTGGTGATTTGTAGCACTAAGTTGATTCATCATTCCCTTTTATAATTTATCTATTTATTGACATTGCCATTGTGGAAGTGGAAACACTAACACGGGGTTTGACTAAGGCAAGCCCCTCAATGACACAACTCTTCCTCTCTCTTTGAATGTGCAAGTTTAAAGTTTGAAGGGGATTGAAGGAAGTTTTAAGATCAATTATCCATTGTTGCAATTGAAACCCTACACCTTGACAATTCACATAAACTCACTTACAAAAAGATCTGATAGTGATCTAACAAATTTGTAGGTGTAGTGTAGAAAATTATGCACTCTTGAAAAAAGAGGCAATTTCATACTTAATTTGGACCTATTTTGGGAACCCTTTCATTAATTACCCTATAAAATCACCATTTATAGGCCCCTAAGGCCTATTATTTTGGATCTCGAGGCTCATTTCACTCAAAAATCATATAAAATCATTCAAAACACTGAACAACGCAAAAACCCACCTCAAAAAGCTAAGGTGGGACTCATTCGCCACCTTGGGAAAATGAGTCCCCTTAGGTGGGAACCATTTTCCAAGTGTGGTGAATGAGTCCCATTTGGGGTCTTTTTCAAATTTGAGCGAGAATTCATCAATTTAATTCTAGTTTTTGGTGGATGTCGACCTTTGAGATCTAAATAACGAACAATTAGGTGTTGATGCCTATAAAAGAAAGCTTCTAAGTCATTTTTCACAATCCAAGCATATCTCTAAGTCATTTTCAAGAGAAAATTAAAGAGTCAAGTGTCGAGAATCATTCACAAGAGCATTCAAGTTTCAAGAGCAAGTAAAGTTGAAGCATTGGAGTAGGATTAAAGCATTTTTTGTAGGTCTTCAAGCTCACTTTCAATCAAGATCTAGCATTGTTAAGGGTTGATCATGGATGCCTATGGTGAATCATGATGGATTCTAGGTTGGGGAGATGCAACTAACCATCAAGCCAAGCCTAAAAACTTGTTTCCTAAGTGATTCAATCTTCCATTATCATTCTACATTCAACCTAAGGAAGGTACATGCCTCATTAGAGCTCATTTGGGGTGATTAGAGATAACCACAAGTGAGTTATTCATCTCTACATTTCCATTCTTGCATCATATTCTTGCACATTAGAATAATATTGCATCATGTTTTAGATTTCCTAGTCTTTGACACATTTAAGGCTAGGGTTTTCATGGACATTCATTATTTCTATTAAGGTTTAATTAGAAAACTATGGGTTTGACCGAGGAAAACCCCCATTAGAAAATCAAGTTGAACTCTATTTTGTAGGTGATTTTTGCAGATTCAGATCCAAAACTCAAGTTGGAAGAAACATGTAGGTGTTGAAGTGTAGATCAGAGGTTTCAATTTATGGAAAAGTGGAGTGGGACTAATTTTCCAAGAGTGGAGAATGAGTCCCATTGTAGCTATTTGTTAGATCTGTTTACAGATTCTGATACCCTTTTTCCTGAAACAAACTCCCATATAGAAACCTTGATTTGGGACTGATTCGCCCAGATTGGCGAATGAGTCCCAGTTGGTCAAAAAGTCAAAATTTCTAGAATTTTAGAGCCGTTTCCAGTCATTTCAAGGTTTGTAGGTGCATACTATTTATATTTTTTCTTTCCTATTCTATTTTACTTGCATTTCAATTACATTTTCTAGGCCATTGCATTGAATTAGGGTCTTGTTTTACAATTTTCATTGGATTATCTTTTCGAAGTTTACACTTGGTGGTGAACCGGGCTCATTAGATATCATTCAGCCCCTAGGACATCCCTTTGCAAGATTTCAATCTCCTTTGCATTGAAATCTCAAGGGTTTGTTCTTAAGTGAGAGTAAGGAATTTGTCTCTCTCCTTTTAGGTCCAAAACCATAGAAGTGAAAAGAGCACCCCATTTTCTTCCTTTCATTTTGGTGAACCTACATTTAGATCATCATAATTCTAATTTGGATTGCATTTACACCCTAGATTTAGCTTGCATTAACATCAAGCATTAGGTTTTGCATTGGTTAACTTGCATTCTAGGGTTTTCAAAAATTTCATTAGTGAAAAGCTCATTTAGCTTGCATTTTTGCACTTAATTTCATTGAAAATTATTCAAAAAATGCATTTGCATCTTAGATCTCGGTCATACAACATAAAAGACATAAAAATCAATAAAAAAAGTTTAAAATTTTGAAAAAAACCCCTACTGGGACTCATTCGCCACCTTGGGCGAATTAGTCCCAGTGCAAAATTTGAATTGTTGTTTCTAGAGTTGAATTTCCAATTTTTAAGCTTCTATTTTCCTTCATTACTTTTCTGTTTTAGTTTAGTTTCTTTTTTTTATACTGCAATAATTGGAAATAACATCATTTACATTCATTAAAATTGTGGATAGAATTAGATTTTTTGATTTTACATTTTTAGCATTTAGATTAGACTACATTAGAAATAGATCATAAAGCAAAACCAAAAACATTAAACTTAAACAAGCATAGATGGATAGTTACTTAAGCATGTTAAAACCCTTTGTTAGCTTAACCTTCAAGCCTTTTAGTCATGATGACTTTCATATGTTAGATGAATCCCTTGAGGACTTCACCTCGCAAGGGTCATCCACTAAGACTTGTTCAAACAAACCTAAACAAAGGGAGTTTCAAATTATTAACACACCCAAGCCTTTTAGTAGAGATGGATTTGATATGTTAGATGGAGCCCTTGAGGACTTCCTCTCAAAAGGTTCATCCACTAAGGATTGTTATGAGAAAAAAAACCAAGAGTAGTTAGTGTGATTCAACCTCAACTCATCCTTTACCCACCTTCACATAAACCACAACCTAAACACAAGCCCAAATTTGTCCTTTATCCAGCTAAGAATAATGTCTTGCAACAACCAAGTAATAATACCGTTTCTCATACATACAACACTAGAAATAATCTGCAACCAAAAAAACCAACCCCAACACCCTTACCTTTGCCTAATCCAATTTTTCCTAGTGCTCCTCATTTAACTTCGCATAGTGGGAAGGAGTATAATATCATTGAACAACTTAAGAATACTCCTGCAAAGATATCCCTGTGGGACTTAATTCAAAATTTTCCAAACTATCATAGTATGCTTCAAACAACCTTACAACAAATAGTGGTTGCTCTTGGCACAAATGCAAATGATGTGGCAGATCTCATACAAGGAATGAATACATTTAATGTAGACATAACATTTCACCAACATGAGCTGCCCCCTTTGGCATTGAGAAAGAAAAATGAGGCCTTTAATATGATAATTGCTCAATTTCATAGAATATGCATAAAAATGACCCTTGTTGATAATGGCTCTTCCCTTAATGTCTGCAATATGAAACTCTTAGATAGATTGCAAGTAGAAAAATCAAAGATGGAATTGAAACATAGGGGCAAAAGGGGATGCACTAATAGCACTCTTCTCCCATACAATCATTCAATAATGTCCTAAGAGCCCTAATTGGATTGAATTTCAACCTCACAAGGTGAGTCAATTCTTAATTAGGAGGACCTAGGAGGGGGATTTCTCAACTTTTAGGGGTTCACCACCAAGCAAATTCTTGGAAAAGACAAACAAGCATTCAAATCACAAAACAAAATTATGCAAGATAAATGAGAGATGCAAATAATGAAAATATGCAATAGGGAGTTAGGAGGTATGTACCTGGGAAGTATGGAGATGTGAGGATTCCAGAAATGTGAAGAAGCTACCAAAATATGCTATGGAGGACTAAGACACCCTTATTGTTGTCTTAGTCCTTCTGCTACTTTTCGGGGTAGATGCGGAAGATCTTCAGATGCTAGAACAGGATCCAAAAGAATTTGTGCAAAATTCTACCTAGAGGACTAAGATTCCCTTATTGTTGTCTTAGTCTCAAACTAGATTTCTAAAATTTCTGAGTGTGATCTTGAGATTCAAGGTTTGTACTTCCTTCTCAACCAAGTTTCCAAATCTCAACTTGTAAAATAAGCTACAAAACTAGGGAAATTTGATTGATTGTTTATGGGGGTTTGTTTTCCTTGGTCAAACCCCTTGTTTGGTAATTAAATCTTGATGAAAAGGTATATATTTGAAAATGGAAATGTGTGTGTGCCCTAATCTTAAGTGTGTATAAGATTATGCAAGCTAGAACATGAAGAAACCCTAGATTCAAGTGTGTTAGAATAGGATCCCTAAAAATGCAAATGAAAATGACCTATAAAGGAAATATCTAATCACCCCAATAGGCTATAAGCATGAAATGTACCTTAGGTAGAAAATATAACAACAATGGAAGATGGAATCAATCACGAAACAAGTCCTTAGGCTTGGAAGAATGGCTAGTTGCATCTCCAACCTAGAATCTCTGATGATCCTCCATAGGCATCCCTTAGTAATCTTTGGAAATGCTTAATCTTAGCTTGAAAATAGACTTGGAAAACCTGCAAAAACAATAAAAGGCTACTCCAAAACTTGAAACTCTCCTTCACTTGCTTTAACTTAACATTTGTTTCTCACCTATTACTTGCTTGTTTCAACTTATGTGAAAATGGGGAGAGAATCTTACTTATATAGGCACTCCTATCTAATAACCTAATTATTAGATCCCAAAGGTCGACAAACTGCCAAATAAATTTAAATATTTTCATTTCCCACTCTTAATTCCTAAAAACTAAGCACCTAGGACTAAGATTTCCTAGATGGCATCTTGGTCCCACAAAGCTTAAATTGCAACTTTGAAAGGTGGGCTACCAAGATTGACAATTTTTTATGGATTTTGGTCAGGTTTACGATTGGAATATGCTTCAGGATGCATAAAAAGGGGTCTTAGGGGCCCATAACAAGTAACCTAAAGGGAATTTAATGCAAGGGGTGCCAAAATAGGTCCAAATTAAGTGTGAAAATATAGAGGTATGCATTTTAATACACTACATTTAGCCCCCACTTTAGCACCCATATGACACTACGTGCATATGCAAGCTAAAGTACTTCAACAAGTAACTTTATAAAAGGATCTAATCATATGGATTTGTTAGGGAGAATGAAGCCCCCACTGTAGTTACCTACAAAACCACAATGTTAGGACCCACATCCTACATCAAAGATTTGTTAGTAGCTCAAAAATAATCCTCTTATCTAACTTGCCTAGAAAATTATATTCAGGGGTAGATGTATGCCCCCCTTGATTCCACTTGCTTTATGGAGGTGAAATCAAGGTAGCAATCCAACCACATCAAACTGGACAAGTCCATCATAGGGAATTTCCATGTACCATGCCACCTAATGATAGACATTTGATGAGAACATGATCATAACCACAATCCCAATGCCACAAATGACATCGAAGATTGAGTTTGCTAGCTCCAAATATGTTAATTTAAATAAAAAGCATTTCTTTTCCTTTTAACAAAAAGTGACCCAAAAATGCATGTATTAAAAAGATAAAAGAGAAGGTGATCCCCCATCCCACCCCATCCTGGGCCTGGCCCTACTTCAACCCAACCCACCGTCTACGTATCAAGATTATATGGGAGGCAGCTGTAACGGGCTAGCTGCGCCATCGTTAGTGGATTTTGTATTTCTAAACTTTGATTTAATCATTTTTTTTTTCTGTTTTATGAAATTTTTAGATGAATTTATAGGCTAGGGAGGGTTTCTCTTTCATTTTTTAAGATTTTCTCAAAGTGTCCCACTTTGTCTAGTGTCCCACTTTACGCAGTGTCCCACTTGTCGCAGTGTCCCACTTTGTCGCAAAGTGTCCCAGTTAAGGAATAAAGTGTCTAGAATCCTTAATTAAGATATCCTAGAGAAATTTTAGCACACTTTTTGACCATTAAAGCACAAATTTAATGTTTTAAGATGTTTTAATTGACATTTTGCTTCTTTTCTTATGGTAGATTGCACCCTGGTTGCGCCAACATCTAGGTAGCCATGTGTTTATCCAACTTCGGGAGCTTGTTGATCAGCTACCTCAGGAGGATGTGTAGATCCTCCAAGATATGGGTCTCTACTAGGCCTATCTTTCACTAACCATGCAGTATCATGACACCATGCTGATGGCATTAGCAGAGAGATGGGACGTGGACACCTGCACCTTCCATCTATCTATAGGAGAGATGATAGTCATGTTGGAGGATATTGTGCACTGCATACTGTGAGTGGTTATTCGAGGAGAGAGGGTATTCCTAGCATAGGGTAGGAGCTTTGAGGAGATGCGAGTAGACACTGAGTATTTCCTAGGAAAACCAGTGCGTCGCAGGATCATGGGACCACACATTGGGCTATCATGGCTTCTTCATGTACATTCACCACTAGTCAGATGGATTATGATTTTTATAGTAGCACTGGTACTAGTCCTCAAGGGTCGTGGAGCACATTTGGACGGGGCACTAGTGCACATGATTCGAGACATGGAGCACTATCGTGTCGTCTACGCATGGGGTCAAAGCATACTGGCACACTTATGCTACGACTTGGGTCGATTTACCTATGGAGAGTTGCACAACATGTTGCACTGCGTGGTACTACAGACTTGGATCCTAGAGCACATTACCTGAACTAGGCCTATGGGATTCCTGATTTCCATAGAAATAGGATACCCATGGTCCTTCAGTTATCCTCTTAGGCAGGAATGGTAGCATGATGATGTACTATTTTGGAGGATTAGATTTGACAGACTAAGCAAGGAGGACATTATATGGAGACCCTATGTAATGGAGCTATTCTAGCTAGACACTACAAGATAGCTGAGATGGAATCAAAGGGACATGATTTTACTAGGACGGCACGATCATGTAGTGAGACCCTTCTACTATGATTGTGTCATGAGATAGTTCAGACAGGTACAGTGACGACCACGACTATGGGATTCATACAAATGGTTAGTACAGAGCACCCATAGACCAAGGGACCTCAAATGGCTAACAACATATGATGTCCTCCCAAGCGATGGAGAGGAGGAGGATTCAAACATGCCCCCAGTCTCCGATGCAGACTACGTCGACATGACACAGGAGTATGATGAGTGGTGGGAGGTGGATCGACCAGGAACTATCTTTCCTATGGATTATCCTATGGGATTTGTAGGACCTTTACCAAATCTAGGGGAGGAGGATAGAGAGTAAGGAAGGAGGGTAGATCCAACAGATCTATTCCCAAAGGAGGATGATGAGTTAGAGGAGGATAGGAACTACGAGGGGGAGGAGGATGAAGAGGAGACAAAGGATGTGAAGAGCTAGGAAATGAGTGAGGAAAATGATAGAGGCGAGGCTAGTCCTCCTAGAATTGAGTGGAGAGATACAATTTCCACACGGGTTACGAGGTCACAATCTACACGTGCCAGTGTCTGAGAGCACATGGAGAGTAGTAGGTCATCTGAGATTCCTACAGATCATGCTATAGACCCAGGTGATGATATTGATTGTTATTATGCTTTATTTTTTTATGTATATCATGCTCATGTATATGTATATATATTATGATGATGTATACTGATTATTCTTATGATGTCTATCTTGCAGGGCCCGTGATAGATCCTAAGGACATCTTCTAACATCTAGTTGCAGAGATAGTGCTGCCCCTTCCCACAAATGAGGCTATAGCCATAGAGGTCATGCCCCCACCTTTCATGGTGGAGTGCATGGACTTGTTCGAGCCTTAGGTGAGGTTCAAGTGAGAATATGATGGCTTATCTAGGCACACTCATCAGGCTAAGGGTTAGTTATCAATGCTGGCAATAGAGTTAGAGGAGGCTCGAGTAGCTCAAAAATTTGAGAGAGGCCATCTTACAGTCACAGGTCAAGTGGCTACAAAGGGAGAATGCTAGAATCTAGCTTGATAGAGACCACATAGAGCAAGAGTGTGTGGAGGTATTGATACACGAGGGTGAGCTACGTGGGTCACTACGGACTATGTAGTAGATGACCAGCATGAGAAGATCCCAATCACACACCACTATCTATCGACGGGAAAGAACACCACATCCTAAGGGATCTGACATTCATAGGCCATAGTGACATTGTACTATTGATGAGATGTATTAAAACTTTTGATATATATATATATATAGGAGCATGCTTGGATTTTATGTTTATGTGTTAGATGGAAATGTGATTCATTAAATAATCTCTGTTAGATTATTCAATAAATATCTCCATGATCTAACATGTCTTGTCTTACACTTTCTTAGATTTATGATGCAATATGTTATGCTAAATTAAACACACTTATGATTTAATTGTAAAACATTAAATACCAATTGATAAGGATTTAACATAACATAACATACACCACAAGGTCTTAATAACATGATACCTAAAGTAAGAATCCAAAACCACATTGGACCCACTACTCGAGAATTCAAGACACAAAAGACTATGTATTAGGAATAAAGTGAACACAAGAGGCAAT
>VDFB02295484.1:0-20727 GCA_007258455.2 Sequoia sempervirens | reverse complement strand
GGAGGGTTTCTCTTTCATTTTTTTATATTTTCAAAAATTTTCCCACTTTGTCGCAAAGTGTCCCACTTTGTCGCAAAGTGTCCCACTTTGTCGCAAAGTGTCCCACTTTGTCGCAAAGTGTCCCAGTTAAGGAATAAAGTGTCTAGAATTCTTAATTAAGATATCCTAGAGCAACTTTAGCACACTTTTTGACCATTAAAGCACAAATTTAATGTTTTAAGATGTTTTAACTGACATTTTGCTTCTTTTCTTATGGTAGATTGCACCCTGGTTGCGCCAACATCTAGGTAGCCATGTGTTTAGCCAACTTCGGGAGCTTGTTGATCAGCTACCTCAAGAGGATGTGTAGATCCTCCAAGATATGGGTCTCTACTAGGCCTATCTTTCACTAACCATGCAGTATCATGACACCATGCTGATGGCATTAGCAGAGAGATGGGACGTGGACACCTGCACCTTCCATCTATCTATAGGAGAGATGATAGTCATGTTGGAGGATATTGTGCACTGCATACTGTGAGTGGTTATTCAAGGAGAGAGGGTATTCCTAGCATAGGGTAGGAGCTTTGAGGAGATGCGAGTAGACACTGAGTATTTCCTAGGAAAACCAGTGCGCCGCAGGATCATGGGACCACACATTGGGCTATCATGGCTTCTTCATGTACATTCACCACTAGTCAGATGGATTATGATTTTTATAGTAGCACTGGTACTAGTCCTCAAGGGTCGTGGAGCACATTTGGAGGGGGCACTAGTGCACATGATTCGAGACATGGAGCACTATCGTGTCGTCTACGCATGGGGTCAAAGCATACTGGCACACTTATGCTACGACTTGGGTCGATTTACCTATGGAGAGTTGCACAACATGTTGCACTGCGTGTTACTGCAGACTTGGATCCTAGAGCACATTACCTGAACTAGGCCTATGGGATTCCTGATTTCCATAGAAATAGGATACCCATGGTCCTTCAGTTATCCTCTTAGGCAGGAATGGTAGCATGATGATGTACTATTTTGGAGGATTAGATTTGACAGACTAAGCAAGGAGGACATTATATGGAGACCCTATGTAATGGAGTTATTCTAGCTAGACACTACAAGATAGCTGAGATGGAATCAAAGGGACATGATTTTACTAGGACGACGCGATCATGTAGTGAGACCCTTCTACTATGATTGCGTCATGAGATAGTTTAGACAGGTACAGTGACGACCACGACTATGGGATTCATACAAATGGTTAGTACAGAGCGCCCATAGACCAAGGGACCTCAAATGGCTAACAACATATGATGTCCTCCCAAGTGATGGAGAGGAGGAGGATTCAAACATGCCCCCAGTCTCCAATGAAGACTACGTCGACATGACACAGGAGTATGATGAGTGGTGGGAGGTGGATCGACCAGGAACTATCTTTCCTATGGATTATCCTATGGGCTTTGTAGGACCTTTACCAAATCTAGGGGAGGAGGATAGAGAGTAAGGAAGGAGGGTAGATCCAACAGATCTATTCCCAAAGGAGGATGATGAGTTAGAGGAGGATAGGAACTACGAGGGGGAGGAGGATGAAGAGGAGACAAAGGATGTGAAGAGCTAGGAAATGAGTGAGGAAAATGATAGAGGCGAGGCGAGTCCTCCTAGAATTGAGTGGAGAGATACAATTTCCACATGGGTTACGAGGTCACAATCTACACGTGCCAGTGTCTGAGAGCACATGGAGAGTAGTAGGTCATCTGAGATTCCTATAGATCATGCTATAGACCCAGGTGATGATATTGATTGTTATTATGCTTTATTTTTTATGTATATCATGCTCATGTATATGTATATATATTATGATGATGTATACTGATTATTCTTATGATGTCTATCTTGCAGGGCCCGTGATAGATCCTAAGGACATCTTCTAACATCTAGTTGCAAAGATAGTGCTGCCCCTTCCCACAAATGAGGCTATAGCCATAGAGGTCATTCCCCCACCTTTCATGGTGGAGTGCATGGACTTGTTCGAGCCTTAGGTGAGGTTCAAGTGAGCATATGATGGCTTATCTAGGCACACTCATCAGGCTGAGGGTTAGTTATCAATGCTGGCAATAGAGTTAGAGGAGGCTCGAGTAGCTCAAAAATTTGAGAGAGGCCATCTTACAGTCACAGGTCAAGTGGCTACAAAGGGAGAATGCTAGAATCTAGCTTGATAGAGACCACATAGAGCAAGAGTGTGTGGAGGTATTGATACACGAGGGTGAGCTACGTGGGTCACTACGGACTATGTAGTAGATGACCAGCATGAGAAGATCCCAATCACACACCACTATCTATTCCCAATCACACACCACTATCTATCGACGGGAAAGAACACCACATCCTAAGGGATCTGACATTCATAGGCCATAGTGACATTGTACTATTGATGAGATGTATTAAAACTTTTGATATATATATATATATAGGAGCATGCTTGGATTTTATGTTTATGTGTTAGATGGAAATGTGATTCATTAAATAATCTCTGTTAGATTATTCAATAAATATCTCCATGATCTAACATGTCTTGTCTTACACTTTCTTAGATTTATGATGCAATATGTTATGCTAAATTAAACACACTTATGATTTAATTGTAAAACATTAAATACCAATTGATAAGGATTTAACATAACATAACATACACCACAAGGTCTTAATAACATGATACCTAAAGTAAGAATCCAAAACCACATTGGACCCACTACTCGAGAATTCAAGACACAAAAGACTATGTATTAGGAATAAAGTGAACACAAGAGGCAATGACATACTATCCATTAACTCTAACAACATTGCTTTAAAAACTCACACTATTCAGAAGGCTAGGCATATTACTGATGTAAATGCATGACATTAATAGGTTCTCAGAGAGGTGGTGTACCATCCATTTAAGATATCAGGTATGATCTAGACCCATAGCTCTCTTGAACTACATAAGGTGCTAACCAATTAGGGATAAACTTTCCTTTCTCTGACGAGTTATCATTGACAATTTGCTAATTCTCGTATAACACCAAATCACCCTTGTTAAATGAACAAGGGATGACATGATCATTATAACTCCATTGCATTTTGTTATGATAAGCTTGAAGATATTCAAGGGCATTGATGTGCCTTTCATCGAGCATTTCAAGTTGGTGTAATCATTGTTCCCTATAAGTATTGTCATCAATTAGCCCTTGAAGAGCAATTTTTAAGGATGGAATCTCTAACTCTAGGGGCATAATTGTCTCGGCACCATAAAAAAGGTTATAAGGTGTGTTTCCCATTGGAGTTCTTATACTAGTATGATAAGCCCATAATGTGTATGTTAATTGCGTATGCCAGTCTTTATTATGTTTGTTTACTATTTTTCTTAGGATTTTTTCAAGAATTTTATTGGTTGATTTAGCTTGTCCATTAGATTATGGGTAGTAGGGAATTTATAATTGATGTTGTATATTAAATGTTTCCAATAAATTCTTCACATAATTATTCTTAAATGGTGTTTCATTGTTTGAAACTAACAAGGAAGTCTAAAGCGGGAAATAATGTGTTCCAATATGAAACAACATATTACATCAGCTGTTGTTGAATGTAAGGGAATAGCTTCTACCCATTTTGTGAAATAGTCTGTCACCGTGATTATAAACGTATGTCCTACAGATGAGGGTGGAGATATTTTTCCAATAATATCCAAACCCCATAATAAGAATGGCCAAATAGGAACTTATAAGCGAAGCTCAAAGGTAGGAGCATGAATTAAGATTTGATGCTCTTGACACTTATGAAATTTCTTAGTACGTATTCAAAGAAATATCATTCCATGTTATTCCAATAATATCCTATGTGGATTAGCTTTTGAACTAATGATCTTCTTCCAAAATCCCCCCCACAAGCACCTGCATGAGCTTGTTCAAGTGCTATAGGGATTTTGGATTGTTTAAGAAATCTAAGCAAAATGCCATCAAAGGAACGCTTATATAAGATGTCCGCTAGGATGATATATCTAGATGAAAATTGTTGAAGATGAGAGCGAGTGTTTTTATTTGTGGGCTCAGGAAAGGTACCATCTTTCAAATAATTGAATATCATATCATACCATTCACTTGAGTTTTCGATTGTTGTTGCTAACAGTTTGTCTGCTTTATTGTCGATCGATGGTATCATAATTGTATGCACAATAAAGGTGAAGTATTTTGAAGGATCTTGAGGAGAAATAAGAGAAGTTGTAATTTACATTGCATTTGCATGATGATTATCTTTTCAAGGGATGTTATCAGTGGTGAATGATTCAAACTTCTCTGACAATTTCATTGTGAGATCCTTATATTTCGACAATTTGTCACATTTTATTTGATATGCTCCATTTATTTGTTTGATGACTAATTGTGAATCACCAAATATTTTAATGTCTCTAGCGCCATAACTAGAGTAGCACACAATACAATGAGTAATGCCTCATATTCAACAGTAATGTTTGTACACAAAAAAATTAACTAATATGATAAGGGAATAAGCTCTTTTGCAGGGGGTTTTATTATCAGCCCCACTCTGGAGCCAGTTCTGCACTTAGATTCATCAAAATACAATTCCCATGTATCTTCTTTGATTATCAACACATTATCATCAGGGAAAGAATCATTACCAGATAATGCTAAAGGAGAAGGAGCATCAGCCAACTGGTCCGTTAAGGCTTGAACCTTAATTGCTTTTTGTGAAACAAATTTAAGGCCAAACTCGATCAACAACATTACCCACTTAGCTAAGCGTCTAGATAAATTTGTTTTAGTAAAAAGGTGTTTTAAAGGGTCAAACTTCATCATCACTTGTATTTCAGAATTCAATAAGTAGTGTCACAACTTACTAGTAGCAAATACAAGAGCCAAACATTGTTTTTCTATTGTTGTGTATCATTTCTCATAATCAATCAATGTTCGACTAATGAAATAAACAAGATTTTTTTACATTTTTCGTCTTGTTGAGCCGACAATGTTGCAAGAGCATGGGCTGATGCTGATGTATAAAGGATGAATTGTTTGTTTTGCATAATAAATTGAAAAATAGGTGGAGTGACAAGATAATCTTTCAAACTCTCAAAATCGTGTTTACAATCCTCATTCCAATCAAAGTGTATTCCTTTCTTGAGAAGATGTGTAAATGGTAACATTCGATCTGCCAAGGATGCTAAGAATCATTGAATGGCTTGAATTCTTCCTTGTGAGGTACATAATTAAGAAATATTTCTAGGAGGTGGCATGCTAACTATAGTGCATCAATTTACTTTAGGCCCACCTCACGCATTTGTGAGATGCAAGAAACTCTAAAATTTTTCCACTATCTACACCAAAGGAACACTTTTGAATTCAATCTCATGTATTTTTATTCTCTCAAAGATCTTCCTAAGGACACTCACATTATCTTGTCTTGTTAAATATTTAGCTAGAATGTCATCAACATAATCTTCCAAAATCTTATGTATGTAGTCGTGGAATATCAATATAATAGCTCTTTGATATGTTGTGCCTACATTCTTTAATCCAAAAGGCATCATAACCCAACAAAATGTTCCCCAATATAGTTGTAAATGCTGTTTTGTATTGATATTGAGGGTTGATAAAGATTTGATTGTACCCAGAAAATCCATCCATGAATGACAACAAAGCATGTCCCACAGTCGAATCTAATATCATGTCGATATTAGAAGGGAAAGTCATCTTTTAAAGATTCTTTATTTAAATAACAAAAATGGTAAACGCTAAGAGAGACTAAGATGCCAGGAAGGGTGTTTTACTCCCAGTGAAGTTTTTTGTTAGAAAAACAACAAGATCTAAGTTTACAATAGTGTTCCCAGGTTGCCTACTGAGGGACCTAGTGTTGAGAAACAAAAAACTATGTAAACAAAATGCAAGGAAAAGTAACTAGTAACAAGAAATTGACTATAAAGGTAGTGCATTTGTTTTCCAATTTTGAATGTAATAAGAATGTAATGAAGGTGATAAATAATGCACTTTTGAGGTTTTGAATGAAATGAAATGATGCAAGAAAGTAAAAATGCAACCTATATGCACTTTCACTAATGCAAATATGAGAAACCCTAAATGCAATTTTCACTAAATATGAAAAACCCTAGATGCAATTTCACTAATGTAATATGTAATGCAAGAATGAATGTGATCTAGATCTAGAATTTGAATAAACTCAAAATCATAAAATGAATGCTCAAAAGAGTCCAAGGTTCACCAAAATCAAATGTATGGGAAAAAGGGGTGCACTAATAGCACTCTTCTCCCCTACGATCATTCAATAATGTCCTAAGAGCCCTAATTGGATTGACTATCAACCTCACAAGGTGAGTCAATTCTCAATTCAGAGGACCTAGGAGGGGGATTTTTCAACTTTTAGGGTTCACCACCAAGAAAATGCTTGGAAAAGACAAACAAGCATTCAACTCACAAAATCTAACAATGCAAGCTAAATGAAAGCTGCATATAATGAAAATATGCAATAGGGAGTTAGGAGGTATGTACTTGGGAAGTTTGGAGATGTTGTGAGGATTTTGGAAATGCAAAGAAGCTACCAAAATATTCTGGGGAGGACAAAGATGCGTTCACTGTTGTCTTAGTCACATTATTGTTTTTTGAGGAAGATGCAAAATCTTTGGATGCTAAAAATAGGATCCAAATGAATCTCTACAAAATTATATCTAAAGGAATAAGATACCCTTCTTGTTGTCTTTATTCGATCCCAAGGTCCCTAAAGTGCCAGTCCGAGATTCAAAGGAGTTTGTACTTCCTTCTCAACCAAGTTTCCAAATCTCAACTTGTAAAATAAGCTACAAAACTAGGGAAATTTGATTGATTGTTTATGGGGGTTTGTTTTCCTTGGTCAAACCCCTTGTTTGGTAATTAAATCTTGATGAAAAGGTATATATTTGAAAATGGAAATGTGTGTGTGCCCTAATCTTAAGTGTGTATAAGATTATGCAAGCTAGAACATGAAGAAACCCTAGATTCAAGTGTGTTAGAATAGGATCCCTAAAAATGCAAATGAAAATGACCTATAAAGGAAATATCTAATCACCCCAATAGGCTATAAGCATGAAATGTACCTTAGGTAGAAAATATAACAACAATGGAAGATGGAATCAATCACGAAACAAGTCCTTAGGCTTGGAAGAATGGCTAGTTGCATCTCCAACCTAGAATATCTGATGATCCTCCATAGGCATCCATTAGTAATCTTTGGCAATGCTTAATCTTAGCTTGAAAATAGACTTGGAAAACCTGCAAAAACAATAAAAGGCTACTCCAAAACTTGAAACTCTCCTTCACTTGCTTTAACTTAACATTTGTTTCTCACCTATTACTTGCTTGTTTCAACTTATGTGAAAATGGGGAGAGAATCTTACTTTATAGGCACTCCTATCTAATAACCTAATTATTAGATCCCAAAGGTCGAAAAATGCCAAATAAATTCAAATATTTTCATTTCCCTACTCTTAATTCTACGAAGCTAAATTGGAGACTAAGACAATGTAGGTGGCGTCTTGGTCCCACAAAGCTTAAATTGCAACTTAGAAAGGTGGGCTACCAAGATTGATGATTGTTTATGGATTTTGGTTAGGTTTATGACAGAAATATGCATCAGGATGCATAAAAAGGGGTCTTAGGGGCCCATAACAAGTAACCTAAAGGGAATTTAATGCAAGGGGTGCCAAAATAGGTCCACAGTAAGTGTGAAAATGTAGAGGTATGCATTTTACTACACTACAGGAATTTGACTCTTTATCAATTCAAGGATTTGACAATGTAGGAAGACAACCGCTCGGTGTGATTACTTCACCTATTATAGTCATAAGGGATACCTTACAAACTCCTTTTCATGTTAAGCCTTATGACCTTTCATACAATCTTCATTTGGGAAGACCATGGTTTCATGAGGACCATGCAGTGCCTTTAACTCTTCATCATATTATGAAATATGTCTATAACAACAAGGTACACCAAGTTGAAATGGACCCCGAGCTTGAAAGTTTCTTACAAATAAAAAAAGGAATGACAAGCACTCTAAGCACATTAATTCCAACATCCAACATAGAACCTTTAAAAGAAGACAAATATGAAATGGAAACAGTGTCAAAATTATTGGATGATGAGTGGGGTTCCTTGGAGTTCACACCCTTGTTTATGGGAGAGTACATAATCAAAAGAAAAGAAGATGATAAACAAAAGCAACCAATGGTCATGTCAACTCAAAACTTGGAAGAACATTCAAAAATTTCCAAATCATCCACTCTTGAAGAGGATACAAGTTATACAACTAACTTTGACGAGATCGATTACCAACAACCACCAAACCCGATGTAGTGTAGTAAAATGTATACCCTGGCATTTTCACATTTTTTTGGTCCTGCCTTGCTTTATTTATGCTTATGTATGGCTTAATTGGTCCTATTTTGCATCCACAAGCCTACTAAACTATATATTTTTTATGGAAAATCTCGACAAACACCAAAAGATAAATGATAATTTAATGATTCTGTCTGTGTGTCCCTGATTTGTGGACTGGGACTAAAATTCCACCTAGGGTATCCTTGTCCTCCATGGGTCTTGGGACCTTGATCTTGAATGCACCTAAAAAGGTCCCTTTTTGGAGTCCCCTGGTTCTCGATATTTGAGCCTCTGTGGACTAAAAATCACCTAGGGCATCTAGAACCTCCCTTGGCTATTTATTTTTTGGATTTAATTTCAAATTATGGTGGATTTAGCCTTTTAATTAACAATAATGAATTCATATGTTGGCTTGTTGTGGTAATTTCGATATACATAGATAAGTATAAATACAAGGCTCCTTCACTCATTTCAAATCAACACTTTTGTGGGAGCATTCCTAATAGTAAGTTGGAGTCCAAAAGAGGATTCAAGAGAATTTCATCAAGCATTTGGGACCATCATCAAGATTCAAGCATCATGTGAAGGGTTTAGTGCATCCATTCACATTGTTGTTGAGCCAAGATTGTGGATGTAGCATTGAAGATCTATTTACAACTATTGGTCACATCATATCCAAGGATCCAAGATCTACATTCTTCATGGCCACTACATGGTAGATTGCAAATTTGTTTCACAGCATACCTGCATCCAAGGTGATATCATTTATATATTCTTCACATTTCTCGTGCTTCATTTCTGACCCATTTTCTTACTCTATTTAAATTTCATTTCCATATATTTGACCAAGTGTTCCACCATTTACTAACAATAAAAAGTTTTTCCCTTGAATGTTTATGCTTATAGGTTTAGGTTGAATACTCTTGAATATCATTTGAAGTGCAAAATTGCAAAGTTGGAAATTTGCATTGTAAAGTTGTCATCTTCACAGAAACTAACCTACACGTCAGATCTAGAAGATTCAGGACCTCAAATCTGAGGAGAAGCAAGTGTAGGCCTTGGAGCTCAGGACCACTTTCAGAAATTTCAGAAATTCCAAATGGGACTAAGACAACAAAGAAGGGAATCTTAGTCCCTCCTGTGGGTATTTTCCAGAGATTCTTCCGCATCCTGCCTCCGACATCCTAAGATTTCACATCTCCGCCTCTAAAATAGCAAAATGAGATCTAGCACAATAGTTAGCGGGAATCTTAGTTCTCCATAGTACTTTTTGACAACATTTTTACATTTATGAAATCCTCATTACATTTCTAGACTTCCCAGGTACACATACCCTAACTTGGTGTAGCTTAATTTCATCATTTTCACTCATTATTTGGCTTGCATTGTTAGATTTTGTGAGTTGAATGCTTGATTGTCTTGTCCAAGCATATGCTTGGTGGTGAACCCTTAAAAGCTGAAAAAGCCCCCTCCTAGGTCTTCCTTGTAGTGAATTGACTCACCTTGTGAGGTTGATAGTCAATCCAATTAGGACTCCTAGGACATACTTGAATGTTAGTTGGAGAAAAGTGATGTTCTATGTCCATTTTCCTATGAAACATTTTGGTGAACCCAACATTTTGAGCATTCATTTTTTGATTTGGAGTCCATTACATTCCTAGATCTAGGTTGCATTCATTCTTGCATTGCCTCTTGCATTAGTGAAATTGTATCTAGGGTTTATCATATTTAGTGAAAGTGCATCTAGGGTTTCTCATATTTGCATTAGTGAAAGTGCATATAGGTTGCATTTTTTCTTGCTTGCATCATTTTATCTCATTGAAAAATTGAAAAGTGTATTATTCATCATCCTAATTGCATTTAGGAACATTGTTATTGCATCCAAAATTGAAAAAAATTGCATTCAACTTTGCATCCAATTGCTTGTCACTAGTTAATTTTTCTTGTATTCATTTTCACAATTTTCTGTTTCCAAACATTAGATCCCTAGGTAGGAAATCTGGGAACACTGTTAACAACTTAGATTTTTTAGTTTTTCTAACAAAAACCTTCACTAGGATAAAAACGCCCTTACTGCTATATTAGTCCTTCTCTGGGTTTTTACCTCAGAATCCTTTCTAAGTTGATTGCATTCTATTCCAGTTTCTAGAACCTTCAAATTACTTCAGTAGGACCAAGACGCACTTACTGGCGTCTTAGTCCCTATTGAGTTTGAAGCTGCAATTTTCAGGGTTTAAATTTTCTTTTCTATGCTTCTTAAGCCTCCTGCTAACATATACTATAAGTCTGGAAAGTCTTGGGAACAAATATTTTATTCATCTAGGTCAAAAAAATCAATTTAGGGCTCTCATTTTTTAAATCATTTCAATTACAAGCATCATTAGATCTGAAAATGCTCACATTTTTGAAACTTTGCATAATATGGATAAAAGCAATTTTGACTTTTGCATATACAATGTTTACATTCATAAAAAATTGCATAAGTTTGATAAAAGCACTTTTCATTTTTGGATATACATTGTTTTTATTCTTAAAGTTTTGCATCTTTGGATACACATTGTTTACATTATTAAAGCATTACATGAGATGGTTAAAAGTTCTTTTCATTTTTGGTCAAACAATTTTAGTACCTTACCTTTCTAGGAACGATAAGAAAGAGTTCATATCCCCTCCCTATGAGAGTGTTTTAGTGAAAGAGAATACAACCTTGGACAATCCTAATGATCATATTTGTTCTTCTCCTATTGGCAAAGAAGATATTTTGATGTTAGAAGAACTAATCAATGAGAGTTTTGAGAGTCCTATTTGTTTCTCTCCTCCTACCTCTCTTAGTGAAAATGAAATTGATGAACAAGAAGAAACAACTGTAAATGATCATGAAAATCACATTTGTTCTTCTCCTAGTGTATCTCCTAGTTGTGAAGATGATACTTTGATGTTAGAATATCTAATTGATGAAAGTCATTGGAATCTTGATTTCCTCTCTTCCCTTAGAGAAAACATTTTTGAACAAGACAACACCATTGTTGATGAACAAGAAAATTCAACCATCAATAACTCCCTTGTATGTGATGAAGTCATCTTAGAAGAACCAATCCTTGAGTGTAAAGAACACTTGTTTTGTAGTTCTCCTAAAAAATCTCCTACTAGGGAAGATATAAAGGTGGAAGAAAATGAGAATATTGACAATAGTAATCCCTTAGAAGTAACATTAGAAGTTCCTCTTCACTAAGAGATCATAAAAATAATGATAAGTCTTCTGAGATTATGCACATTAGATACCTCTTGAATTACTCTCTCTAGCCTAAACTTATCATCCATCCACCCTCTCAAAAACCACAAGTTCAAAAAAAACCTGTTCTTATCCTCGCACCACCTAAGAACAATGTTTCACAACAACCGAGTTACAATACCATTGCTCATACATACAACACTAGGAATAATATGTAACCAAGAAAAACACCTTCAACATCCCTCCTATTTCCTAATCCTATTTTTCCTAGTTCTCCCCATTTAACTTCACATAGTGGGAAGGAGTATGATCTTGTTGAACAACTTAAGAATACTCCTGCTGAGATATCCCTATGGGACTTAATTCAGAATTCGCCTAATTATCACACTATGCTTCAAACAACTCCAAAATAAGTTAAACCTCTGCTAAAATGACACACATAGAAGCCATGATTCAAGGAATAAACACTGACATTGTTTTCCACCATAGTGAACTCCCCCTTTGGAAGTGCAAAAAAAATGATGATTTCATGATAATAGCTCAATACAATATGATAGGGATAAAATGAACCCTTTTTGATAATGGCTTAGCCTTAAATGTGTGTAGTGTACACCTTTTGGATAATCTTGGTGTTGATAAATAAAATTTTCAATCTGTCTCTTTCTCTATTAATGGCTTTGATAATGTGCAAAAACAACCACTTGGTGTAATAACTTTACCTATTAAAGCTAGAAAGGCCACATTACAAACCCGGATCCATGTTATGCCTGATGATCTTTCATATAACCTTCTTTTAAGCAGATCGTGGATTCATGCAATGAATAGGGCGCCTTCCACTCTTCATCGTAAAATGAAATACATCTACAACAAAAAAGTGCACACACTTGACACTGATCATGAGCCTTATAGTTTCTTACAACTTGAGAAAAACAAAGATAACTCTTTTAAAACATTAACACCAACTACACAAGTGGAACCCGTGCAACAAAAAGACAAAAAAAAATAAATTGAAGAAGTCACGAAGCTATTAGAAGATGATTGCGGTTCCTTAGATTTCACACCTACATTCATGGGAGAATACAAGATCACAACAAAGTACTTTGAAAAGGGAAAGAAAAAAATCCGACTCTTCGAAAGCATCCACCTCAACCACTTTAGAAGAAAGGAAAACATTCACAACAAACTAATTGACTATCAACAACCTCTGAATCCTAAAGAAATGAAAAAGATTTATGGATAAGGTTATGAACTTATGGAACAACTTGGATATAGTGGAAAAGGATGTGGTGCTAGAGAACAAGGTATCCATGTCCCTATAGAACCTCAAATACAAAAAAAGACTAGTGGTCTTGGTTATTGTCCTTTGATAGAAATAAACAAGCCTTCACTTAACATCAACACTCTTACAAAAGATTTCTCTAAGACAAATTTAACAGTAGTGCATCTTGATCTAATAGACACTAGTGGTATTGATTTATATCATTTGCAAGAAACAAAAAAAACAAATAAATCCTCACTTAATGTAAATTCCATCACACAAAACACTTATGATTTGAATTCATTAGATTTTGCACCATCTAGTAAAGGAGAAAACAAAATCTTGCAATCTAAAGAGCCTTGTGTAAGTATGAAATATTGTACTAAGCAAGAGATATCTTTGTCACAAACTAAAGCAACATCCTCCACTTTTGACCAAGAGAGTATCTTGACGAGACTTCTCCAAGATCATTTGATCTCTCCCCCCCCAAGAACATGAAATAAATTTTACTACAAGAATTCATTTTGTGCATATCATAGAGTTCATGGCTTCAAGCATAATTTTAGAATGTTTTGGGTAACAAAATTAAATGACCATGAGTGGTGCTCTTCCTTAGTACAGCACCTATCAATCCAATACTCATATATTTTCATCCTATTTACCTTCCACCCCTTTCTGTCCTCCTCGCATAAGGGCTAGTGTTAAGACTTTTCCTGATGCCCACGTTTGTCGCTAAGCTCCTTTTTGGCTAAGCCACCGCCCTCTGCCACAAGGATGCATGGATGCAGACATGCCTTTAGCTACAGATTTCATGTAATCGGGAAAGCACCCCCGCCTATAATGTAGCTTATTGTTGTCTCCCATATGGATTTCCAAGTAAGCTCTCATTTTTTTTATATTTTTAAAGCAATTTCAATAGAATGGTGTTGTGTCTCCTTTTAAAGTAAAGGGGCATACATCTACACCTCCTCATAGTTTCATTTTTGCGATTTTATTTCTTCTTGGCGCGCCCTTTCTTTGGTGGTGGTGTCATTGGGTTTGATTTCCTCCTCGAGTATTATTTATTTTGACTTCAGTCCCTCGAAACACATTGCCAATAATGTTCTCCCTAAGATGAGACCTTTGTGAACTAAGGTAAAATTCCTTTGAACTCTTCTTTTGTTAATATTGCCACCCCCTCCCTGCCCCTCCCTCCTCCTGCTCTCACCTAGTGAACAACTAGCTTCACTAGCCCTTGTGAGCGTGCATTTTATTTTTTTCCTTATCATAGGACCATGGGGGTATGATGTTGATATGGACCTCTTGGGGCTCACCTTGTGGATACCTAGCTTCACTAGCCCGTATGAGCATGCATTTTGTTTGCATAGTGGATAGTGCATTCCACTTGTAAACCTTTTTGGACAAATAGCCTAGACTCAGTCCACCACATTGGATGACCAGTTGAAGCTTGATATGTAGCATTTTTCTTTTTCCTTTTTTGTTTTCATTTTTCTATCCTTGGTGTATGTTTGCGATTTGGTTATGGCTTCATATATCATCCGCATCTGTCTTCCTTCATTCACATGTTGGTTTTCCATAGGATCTTGATCCTAGGGGCATGATCATTCCTCTTTATCATTGTCATCCTATCTTACTAACATTCATACATTTGAACCCCTCTTGGTTGTGTGGTTGGCTACTTTAGTGTGATTTTGAAGCAAGTTCATCCTCTCACTAAAGTGGGAGATAAATGTAGTGTAGTAAAACGCATACCCTTGCATATTCACACTTGTTTGGGCCCGCCTTTCTTTATTTATGCTTCTTTATGGCTTAGTTGGTCCTATTTTGCATCCAAAAGCCTAATAAAATATATATTTTTATGGAAAATCTTGACAAACACTAAAAGATAAATGACAATTTAATGATTCTATCTGTGTGTCCCTGATTTTTGGACTATGACTAAAATGCCACCTAGGGCATCTTTGTCCTCCATGGGTCTTGGGACCCTGATCTTGAATGCACCTGAAAAGGTCCCTTTTTGGAGTATGTGCCATGAGATTTGAGCCTTAGGACTAAGACACCACCTAGGGAATCTTAGTCCTCCTTGGCTTATTTTTGGGATTTAATTTCAAATTCTGGTAGGATTTAGCCTCCTTTAATTAATGAATTCATATGTCAGCTTGTTGTGGTGTAATTTTGGGATATTAAGCATATATAAGTATAAATACAAGGTCCCTTCACTCATTTCAAATCAAGAATTTTGTGGGAGCATTCCTAATAGTAAGTTGGAGTCCACAAGAGAATTCAAGAGCATTTCATCAAGCATTTGGAGCCATCATCAATATTCAAGCATCATGTCAAGGTTTTAGTGCATCCATTCATGTTGTTGAGCCAAGATTGTGGATGTATCATGGAAGATATATTTGTAATTGTTGTTAACATCATATCCAAGGACCCAAGATCTACATTCTTCATGGCCACTACATGGTAGATTGCATATTTTCTTCACTAGACATCATCCAAGGTGATATAATTTATATATTTCATATTTCATGCTTCAGTTCATCGACATTTGGTTTGAGCTTGCATCACCTACAAAGCATATTTGACCCTTGAAACCCCTCATTTACTAACAACAATCAACAATACTTTATTTTTCCCCTCTTGTATTACGTTTTTCTGTGTTTTTCCTGTGTTTAGGTGAAGACTTCCCAGCACTGGCTCTCGGGCGGTGCACTGCAAACATGGTTACTGTAAAAGCTGGGCAAGGTCACCTCACCAACCTCACAAAGCTCCATCTGCAACATTTCCAGACCCCACTCCAAGGAGCAGGCGAAAACCTGTCCACTTCTTGCAGGTGGAAATGCCTTGCAGAAATTCCAAACTAGACTAGGACAACAGTAAGGGCATCTTAGTCCTCCCAGGCTATTTTACAAAGATTCTTCCAAATCTGGTTCCGACATCCGAAGATTTTGCATCTGCCCTAAAAAAAATCAATGAGACTAAGACAATAGTAATGGCGTCTTAGTCCTTCATAATAGTTTTTGAAAACATTTTTACATTTCTAGAATCCTCATTACATTTCCAGACTTCCCAAGTACACATACCCTAACTTGGTGTAGCTTAATTTCATCATTTTCACTCATTATTTGGCTTGCATTCTTAGAATTTTTGAGTTGAATTGTTGATTGTCTTTTCCAAGCATTTGCTTGGTGGTGAACTCATAAAAGCTGAAAAAGCCCCCTCCTAGGTCTTCCTTGTTGTGAATTGACTCACCTTGTGAGGTTCATAGTCAATCCAATTAGGACTCCTAGGACATACTTGAATGTTAGTTGGAAAAAAGTGATGTTCTATGTCTGTTCTCCTACAAAACACCTAAAAAAAATGAAAAAAATTTATGGGAGAGGTTATGAATTTGTGATACAATTGGTTTACAATGGTAAAGGATGCAGGAAGAAATAACAAGGCATTTAGGTTCCTATAAAGCCTAACACACAAGAGATAAAGACTAGTTTGGGACACTGTCCTTCTAAGACTACACAAGCATCAAAGAAACCATCGTTAAAAATCAACACTATCATGTGCAAACCAAAAATCAACCTCACTATGAAGCATCCTGAATTGTTGTATATTGATTTATCACCATCATGGGATTGCTTTGAAGATGATGAAGCCTTGAAACAAAGGCTAGGAGTTTATGATAAACCATCTATTCCTCCTCACAAGAAAAAGGTTACATGTGCTATGATAAGCACCAAACCAAAAGATGGAGACAAAGACAATGGTGAGACAGACATGAACAATGAAGAATACACTTCTGAATTTCCAAGATCAAACACACTTCCTTTAGGAGATACAATGGATATAGCAATGGAAATTAATGGTAAAGAGAAAATCATTAAAATATGAAAATGCCTCAAAGATGGGAAACAAGAGGATGCTGCAACCTTGCTTCATGAATTTCCTGAAATTTTTGCTTGGACTTATTCAGACATGCTGGGAATTCACCCTAAGATTGTAACACAACATAGTTCTCACTAAAAATGCTAAGCTTGTTAGACAAAAGATTTAAAAAATGAACCCTAAAATTGCCTTGCTAGTTAAGGATGAAATTGAAAGACTCCTTGACGCTAGTTTCATAAGACCTATAGATTATTCTCCTTGGATCTCAAGCATTTTTATAGTCACAAAACCTAAAAATAGTATTAGGATGTTTACAAATTTTTGAGATTTGAATAAAGCATATTTAAAGGATGAATTTCCCCTTCCTAATATTGATATGATAGCAGATTCGACTGCGGAAAAATGATTTTTTATCATTCATGGATGGATTTTATGGATACAATCAAATCTTCATCGAACCTCAGGATCAATATAACACAAAATTCACAATAGTTTGGGGAACATTTTGTTGGGTTATTATGCCTTTTGGATTAAAGAATGTGGGTGCAACATATCAATGAGCAATGACATTGATATTTCATGACTACATACATAAGATTTTGGAAGATTATGTTGATGAAATTCTATCCAAATCATTAACAAGACAAGACAATGTGAATGTACTTTGGAAAATATTTGAGCGGATGCAAAAATACAACATGAGATTGAATCCAAAAAAATGTGTTTGGTGTAAATAGTTGGAAACTTCTAGGTTTTATTGTATCTCACAAAGGCATCAAGGTGGATACAAAGAATATTGATGCTATCATCAACATGCCACCTCCTAAAAATATTTCTCAATTGCGCACATTATAAGGAAGCATTCAGGCGATCTGTCATTTTGTGGCATCTTTAACTGATCGAACATTACCATTTACACGTCTTCTCAAAAAGGATGTTCACTTTGAATGCAATGAAGATTGCAAATAGGATTTTGAGAGTTTGACAAAATAACTTGCAACTCGATACCTATTTTACAACCTTCTATGTAAAACAAATCATTCATACTTTATATAGCTACATCAATCCATGCCCTTGTGGAATTGTTGGCTCAGCAAGACAAAAACGATAAAGAACATCCAGTTTATTACATTAGCCGAACTTTGATAGACTATGAGAAATGATACACAATAATAGAAAAACAATTTTTGGCTCTTGTATTTGCTACTAGTAAATTGTGACATTATTTACTGAATACAAAAATACGTGTGATGATGGAATTTGACCCTCTCAAACATCTTTTCAATAAAATAGATTTATCAAGACGTCTAGCTAAGTGGGTGATGTTTTTGATTGAGTTTGAACTAAAAGTTTGTTTCACCAAAAGAAATTAAGGGCCAAGCCTTGACTGACCAATTGGCTGACACTCCTTCCCCTTTGGCATTACCTAACAATGACTCTTTCTCTGATGATAATGTGTTGACAATCGAAACTAATACATGGGAATTATACTTTGATGTATCTAAGTGTAGAATAGGCTCTGACGCTAGGGTTATACTAATCTCGCCCATGGGAAAGCCTATTCCCTTGTCCTACCAACTAAACTACCTATGTACAAACAACACTGCTGAGTATGAAGCATTTCTCACTGGGTTACATGTTGCTTTAATCTTAGGTGAAAAATAAATTAATATCTTTGGTGATTCACAATTAGTAATCAAACAAATAAATGTGACATATCAAGTAAATCATGATAAACTATCAAAATACAAGGATCTCATAACAAACTTGTTAGAGAAGTTTGAATAATTTACCATTGAAAACATCCCACAAAAAGATAATTGGCATGCAGATGCAATGGTGAGTCCAACTTCTCTTATATCACCTCAAGATCCTTCCATGGATTTCAAATTTACTGTTCACCCAATCATGAAACCATCAATCAAAGATAAACTTGAAGAAATATTAGCAACAATCAAGGAAGACTTAAGTAAATGGTATGATACAATATTCAACTATTTGAAAGATGGTACCGTTACCGAGCCAACAACAAAGAACACCCAACGTCGCTTAAAAAAATTAGCAAGTAAGTACATCATCCTCACCGACGTATTATATAGAAGATCCTTTAATGACATTTTTCTTAGATGTCTTAATGAATCCGAAATACCCATAGCACTTGAACAGGCTCATGCAAGTGCCTATGGAGGTCATTTTGGAGGGAGATCCTTAGGGAAAAAAGTCATTCACATGGGATATTACTGGAGACATATGGAGAAAGATTGCTTTGCATATGTTAGGAGATGTCACAAATGTCATGAAAATAACAATTTGATTCATGCTCTTGCTTCTGAGCTCCATGCCCACCTTCCTATTTGGCCATTCTCAATGTGGGGATTGGATCTAATTGGAAAAAATTCACCACCTTCATCTGCTAGAAATATGTTTATAATCACAACAACAAATTATTTCATAAAATGGGTTGAAGCTATTCCTCTTCGATCCACCACCGCTGATGTAATATGTCGTTTCATATTGGAACACATTATTGCTTGCTTTGGAATTCCTTCCATGTTAGTTTTAGACAATGGGACACCATTTAAGAACAATGACGTGAAGAAATTCCTTGACACATTTAATATTCAACATCATTTTTCAACACCTTACTACCCACAATCTAACAGTCAAGTTGAAGCAACTAATAAGACTCTCAAATAAATCCTAAGGAAAAAATTCAAAAAACATAACAAGGATTGGCACACGCAACTGACGTACACATTATGGGCTTACCGTACGAGAATAAAAAAATCAATTGGAACAACTCCCTATAAGCTTGTCTATGGTACTGAGGAAACTATTCCCATGGAGTTAGAAATTCCCATGTTAAGGATTTCTCTTCAAGGACTTATTGATGATGACACTTACAAACAACAAAGATTGCACCAACTTGATATGCTTGATAAAAAATGCATTAATGCTCTTGAGAATCTCCAAGCTTATGCTAAACAATTACAACATAATTATAATAGTGATCATGTCATCCCTCATATATTTGGTAAAGGTGACTTAGGCTTGTATGAAAATCAACAAAATGCTAATGCCGAATCAACTAAAAAAGGAAAATTTAGTCCTAATTGGTTAGGACCCTACATAATTAATGAAAGTTATGGGTTTGGTGCATACACGTTAACAAAAATGGATGGCACACCTCTCAAAAACCCTATCAGTTATGTGCATTTGCGTTGGTATTATGCCTAATCCTTTTATATCTAGTATGAATGATAAAGCAGTGATTGTTAGAGCTTGGATTATATTCCATATGCTTTCACATTGCTTCATTCTTAACACACAATTATGCATGTGTCTCGAATGCTAAAGTGATTATTTAATTCATTTTTAAGTTATTACTTTAGGTTTCATTCTATTCAAGCTTATCTTGTATGTTGTGTTAGATTAGATCCTTATATAATTAAATCATAAGTGCATTTAATTTAGCATAACATACTTCATCCCAATGTTGCATCTAAGAGAAACTATAATAAGTTTTTGTTAGATCACATAAAGCATGTTAAATCATCGAAGCATTCATTAAATACTATTACAAAGGTTATTTAATTAATCACATTGCCATTTAACATCCAAATACATAATGAAGTGTAGAAAAATGTGTCCCTTGCTCGATATGGGAATAATTAATGATAAATTGGATCTAATGTCGCCTTGATCTAGTGTTGTGAGGTGTTTTACACATCTGCATTAGGTATTGGGCCCTTTTTAAGCTAAATTAACCTAACTCTATCCTAATTTAATGTTTTAAAATGTATTTATCTATACTTTCACATTAAATTTAGAAGGCTTGTAAAACCGGTGGGTGTTGTAACAGCTTTTCACACACACCACATGAGATTTGGTAGGGCCCTTCCTAAGCCAAATGGACCAATTTTATTCTTTAATTTTAGTGCAAGCTGTAAAGT
>VDFB02295483.1:0-142470 GCA_007258455.2 Sequoia sempervirens | reverse complement strand
TTTAGCTAATCATTATATAGAATTAAAAAAATGAGCAACAATCATATAATATATTATAAATTTTCTTATTTAATAATTTTGAAAATGTCATTTATCTATTTTACTATTAGTTCATGTTGGGATGAATAAATGTATAAATAAAACTATTATTTAAATTTTATCATTTTCAATGCATTAAAATATTATGATAAAAATTTAGCTATATCAATAATGTAACTCTTATTCAAACATTAATTCAAAGCTCAAATTTCAACTCTATTTATGTTTTGATGTTGCTTGAATGACATTGAACACTATTATAGCCATCATAATAGTCCTTCTATATTGTGAGGTGGCAAGATAAATTAATATAAAAATTAATTATGGCCTCAATGGAATCCTCTTCTTTAAAATTGCATTATTAAATTTTAAATTAGTTATTTTTTGGAGAAAAAACTTATAATACATATATTTATGCACTAAATATATTTAATCATATGCTTGCAAAAATTGATTCACACTTATTGAAATAGTGTGCTATTATCTAATATCATTTTATTGCTTAAATACAAAAAATGACTAAGAAGAATTTAAATAATCTATGATTAATGACTCATAATTACTACAATAGTGCATTATTTATGGCCACTAACCTTCACCACAAATAGAATTTCACATATCAAATCACCAGTATGAATCAAATACTATATGGTCAAGAATATTGTTGATCCAAAAATCATGTTGCTATGACTTTAATTTAGAGCTATTTAATTCAGAACTAGGTGTATTCTAAGAACTCTATTGCCTTTCTCAACAAAAAAATACTATTTCACAATATTCATCTCCACTAAATACACAAACTAATCAATAACAAGAATGAGATGCAATTCAACTAAAATCAACTAGCTAATGCTATCATTGTATTTTTCTTCTTCTAAATTTTTTACAATATCTTCTAATATTGATATTTTAAAAATAGCAATTTGAGATATTTCTTTGATACCTTATGGGCTTATGTTGAATGAAGAGACAATTTTATGTTTTGTATTCAATCTATTTTTCATTTTAATTTAATGCGTTATTTTAAAAGACCAATCGTGACTTGATTTTTTTCTCAAGTACAAAACTGGGATTGGAGTGGGTTGAGTTACATAGCTATTAATTTTTTTCACTATATCATGTATGTTTGAAATGACATTGAAAACTATTATTGTTGTCATCATAATTCTTTTATATTGTGAGGTGGTGGGATAAATTACTATGAAAATTATTTCTACCTTTAAAGGAGTTGTCTTGTGTGAAAAAGTTCCTATTGGGGTAGGAATACCAATTTATTCATTGCATTCAATTTTTTTATTAGTTTAGCCAATGAGCATATATAATATAAAAGTGTGAGCACCAATCCTATAGACTATAATTGATTTTTTATTTAAATAATTGTAAAAATATCATTTATCTTCCTTTTTATTGGTTCATGTTGGAAACAACAATTGCAAAATCAAATTTGTATTTATCTTTTTTGTAAATTACATGTCCAACACATTTAATTCATTGAATGAAATTTCAACTCTATCAATGGCTTGACTGACATGAGCACTATTATATATGTCATAATTGTCATTTTTGTTGTGAGGTGGTAGTGTAAATTATAATGAAAATGAATATTGAATTTAATAAAATTACATTGTTGATTTTAAAATTATTTTGAATCTATACATTAAGATATGTAAGGACAAAATTTAATATTCACTTTTTTTTATTAATAGTTATATTTTGTAACAACTTTCACCTCAAAACTATTCTCACATTGGAATTGTATTGCCCCTTCTAATACTCATAACTTCACATGCTCCTTTACATTGTGTTTTATGTTCCAAAAGTAAAAATCAATTGCAATAACAATATCCTAAAAATATAGCTAATTACAATTTACATAACAAATTAACACTATCTAACCATATTCACTAAATCATCAACAAGAACCAAACACAAAGCATTTTTTGTTTATAGTAGTTATGATTTCCCATTATATCTATTATAGGTGAAAAATATTAATTTTGCACACATCTTATTCAAATGTTAATTTAAGACTAGAATTTCAATTTGATTAATTATCTATATTAGGTTGTTCAATGATATTGATGATTAATTAAAAGATAAATTTGTATTTTGTGGTGGTGCTCATTATTAATACATTTTATTTCAAGCTTCCTATTACATCTGACATAAACAACAACATCACTGTTGACTCATAGTGTGAATTGGTCCTATAGTTTCTTAAATTTACTTTTACATTAAAAAATGTTATCAAGACCAAACCCCTTTGCCTCTCCACATGCGACAACACATCCTTATCCTTGATTTTTATATTAATGATTTTAAAATCGAAAAAGACTAATCACTATACAACATTGTTACATTTCATCTTATCAATCTAATCATTAGGCCCCCATAATACACTATCTAATAGATCCTTAATTTCTTAATTTTACACTTGCATTAAAAATATTATCAAGACCAAACCTCTTTACCTCTCCACATGCAACAACACTCCTTATCCTTACTTTTCATATTAATTATTTTAAAATCGAAAAAGACTAATCACTATACAACATTTTACATTTCATCATATCAGTCTAATCACTATACATTAAGATATGTAAGGACAAAATTTAATATTCACTTTTTTTATTAATAGTTATATTTTGTAACAACTTTCACCTCAAAACTAATCTCACATTAGAATTGTATTGCCCCTTCTAATACTCATAACTTCATATGCTCCTTTACATTTTGTTTTATGTTCCAAAAATAAAAATCAATTGCAATAACAATATCCTAAAAGTATAGCTAATTACAATTTACATAACAAATTAACACTATCTAACCATATTCACTAAATCATCGAGAAGAACCAAACACAAAGCGTCTTTTGTATATAGTAGTTATGATTTCCCATTATATCTATTATAGGTGAAAAATATTAATTTTGCACACATCTTATTCAAATGTTAATTCAAGACTAGAATTTCAATTTTATTAATTATCTATATTAGGTTGTTCAATGATATTGATGATTAATTAAAAGATAAATTTGTATTTTGTGGTGGTGCTCATAATTAATACATTTTATTTCAAGCTTCCTATTACATCCGACATAAACAACAACATCACTGTTGACTCATAGTGCAAATTGGTCCTATAGTTTCTTAAATTTACTTTTACATTAAAAAATGTTATCAAGACCAAACCCCTTTGCCTCTCAACATATGACAACACATCCTTATCCTTGATTTTTATATTAATGATTTTAAAATAAAAAAGACTAATCACTAGACAACATTTTACATTTCATCTTATCCATCTAATCATTAGGCCCCCATAATACACTATCTAATAGATCCTTAATTTCTTAATTTTACACTTGCATTAAAAAATATTATCAAGATCAAACCTCTTTGCCTCTCCACATGCAACAACACTCCTTATCCTTGCTTTTGATATTAATTATTTTAAAATCGAAAAAAGACTAATCACTATACAACATTTTACATTTCATCATATCAGTCTAATCAACGGGCCCCATAATACACTATCTAGTAGAAACAAGACTTAATTTCAGAGGACCCTATCCAAAAGCTTCACCGTACCATATATTTCTTGCTGACCTATTTCATACATAAGGTGAATATTATGGAAAGGAGTCAATTAAGGAAAGGTCACAAGGAAAAATACAAAGGAGTTAATAATTATGGAAAGGAGCAAGCACTAATTGAGACCCCCAGAAACCAATAAGACGCTCCACATGTGTCCTATGCAACCGTCCAAATTCACTAAACGACATCAAAACACGTCACACCCCTCAATCACGAACTTCCGTACTATCCTCATCTGCACAGGGTGGTCCAATGACACGTGGAATACCATTCCCGGAACGCCTTCATTAGGAGGTAAGCTGATTGCCGACAATTAGCTACAAAGAATTTGAGATGCATGCAATGGAGTGCATGCACCAGGTGCTTAAAATCCCCTACATCTGAAACAGGGTTGCTTTGCCTTTCGTTTTCCAAACAATTCGTCACCACAGATTAGGGGGCGATATATTCATTTCCTGTGATTATAGACAGTGAGGGATTGTATCAATTGCGCGGTAATCTCATCCTCAATGGAGGAAAAATCCCCAAACAGGTTGGAGCAGCTGGACTGGGGCGCTACGACAAATATCATTCGACGCTTCAATGAGCCAGCTGACATTGCTCGTTTCGCCGCTGTTTCAAAATCCTGCCGTAGAATGGGTAAGAATCCATACATATAAAATTTTCTCCTGAAAATTCGCCAACTTAGGTTTCTGCTTTTCTGTTGCAAGTCCGTTTGATTCCATCCAAACCTCTCAAGATTTTAATTTTTTTGTTTTGTTTTTTTGGTGTATGTTAACTTTCTGCCCCTAATTTAATTATTTATTTTTGCGTTCTTAACTTGGCCGGTTTTTTAGGGTTTTGAAGGTAAATGTTTTTTGTAAGTATTTCCTAATGTGATTGGGGTTGAAATGCTGGTCATTTTTCCGAAAGAGGGGAGGTATCGAACTGTATGCGAAATAGGTTATGAAATATGCAACAGGGAAATTAACATCTTTTTATCTAAAAGATTTGATGGAGTATTGGTCTTAACTAATTTATCATTTTTACTGTAAATATTGTTTAGAAGAGACGAAACTAATCCGGAATTGAAAGGAATATACTCCGCAATTGATGCTTAAGGCTTTCCCTGGCCAATTGGGAGAACAAGGGCCATTTCACACAGGTTGATATTTGAGGAGAGTAAAATAAACAGAGCAGAATCAACTAAAGTTAATTGTAATCATTTACTCTCCATAGTCTCTAGCAAGGGACCTCCGTGCACTCAGAAGCGACCCACTTGAACTTTTTCCATAGGTATTCATAGAACGCCTACTGATGGACTAAATGTGATAAGAAACTCAGGATTCTTAATTAGACAGTATGCATTTATGGTTTCTCAAGGAACGCTCCATTTTACTGCCTCTATTTTGCAAGTGTGATGGATTTGATATGCAGTGTGGTTGGATGCATAATACATAAATGGATTTTTTGAACATGCAAAAAAGACTTATGATTTATGTAAACTCTCGTTGAATTGCCTTAACATGCAAAATTTGTCTTGGGACATCAGCGGGATGTTCCCTAAAAGAAGGAAATGTTTGGGTCCTCTTGGGAACCCTGGAACGTCCTGACATTCCCTAGCTGTCCTAGGTACTTCAGGGTGCCCTCCAGATAATACACAGAAAAAGCAAAAAGGAAATTTTTAAGAAGTTAATAAAATTATAAAAGCCAAAACAACATCTAAAACCTATACCCATTGCTCTTTTGCATTCACCAAAAGAGAAGACAAAAAGAGGAAAACAGAGAGGGAGACGGAAAGAGAGGAAGAGGAAGAGAAGCAATTTCCGAGATATCAATTGGAGAAAGTCTTCATATGCTACAAGATGCTTCAAGAAATGCAAAAAGGACTCATGATTTTGCATAAACTCCCTTTGCAAAATTTTATGCCTTAATATAATCCCTTTAAAATATCCTATGCGAAAGATCAAATGGGTATGGATGATTTTTGACATTGTAGAGGTCTCAGGGAATTGGCACTTGGAGGGGATGCCACGTCTCCTCTTTTTCAAAAGTTTCTGGGACTTCCCCCAGAAGGGTGATGCGCCCTTTGTTTTGGTCTTTGTAGGAAGCCCCAGACATCCCCTAATCAGCCCTTGGACGTTCTAACATCCTCTAGTTATCTTGGGCACTTTAGGTTGACCCCCACATAATACACAAAAAAACTTGAAAAAAAAAACATATTCTAAAACAAATAAAACCCTAAAAGGGGGGGCATGGTCCCAAAAAACTTTTAAAGCTCATGCCCATTGTTCTTTTTGCATTCAACAAAAGAGGAGGGAAAAATCAAAAAGAAGGAAAAAAGAGGAAAACAGAGAAAGAGGAGCAATTTCTGAGATATCAATTGGATGATGACTCTGGTTTCTGAGCTTGTTACTTAATGCACTGATGTACTATGCATGTTGCATGATTCCTTCTTTTGGTGTCTTTAAATATAAACAATGCTTAAAATTATGTCTGTTATTAGTCTATCAGATTGATTATGGGATCAATGAATTGTAATTGTACTCAATCTTTAAATATCAGCTTCTTTTGCTTTGTTTATGTTATTTTTAGGCATTTTTGATTTGTTTGTGTTCTTAAAAATTAAACCTTAATTTTATTATTTATATATATTGTTATTAGTGTCCCCCCATAACCCATCTGCTGTCATTTTGCCATCACAAAAATCAGAAAAAAAATTATTGTTCCCAAAACCCACTTCCTGTTGTAATGTCCCCTAAATGGGAATGCCCTAAACTTGCCCGAATTTCTCAATTTTCAAATAAACAAATGGGTTAGAGAATGCCTTTCACCTGATTGAAACCCTGTAAACAGATTAGAAACCATTTACCACAATAATACTAATTAGCAGATTATCATAATTAAACATCAGTTAATTCATGACAGAATTATTAATTCAATCATAAAGCATTTTAATATCTTTGGAAAGCTGAACCATAGGAGAGCATGGGAGAAAGTGACTTCGATGGGGTGTCTCGGATCCTCTACTCTAGGTCCAAGAGCAGATATACCATCCCTCTTGGCCTCATGTGGTCCATGCCATCCATATGAGGTGGTCTACCCAGTGAGGTGTCCACCTTCCGTTCCCCCCTAATCTTGCCAACCATTTCCCTCTCTCTATGATTGGACTTTTTGTGCTGATTCACCATGAAAGGAGGGGGTGAGATTACAACAGGGTGCCCTTGTAATGTCCCCTTTTAGCATGCTCATGTTTGCGGATGGTTTAGCCTATAATTTTGACCCTCATAGGCTAATGAGGATGGTTAGAGGGTCTTCTCAGGTTTGCATCATCTCTAGTGTTCAGTGATCATTAGCTTTGGGCCTTCGTTTGGCGTTCACAGGAGCTCCAGTGCTATACTTACTATTTATAGTAAGTTAGGAGACGGATGAGAGGGACCCTTACTATTTTTATAAGGCACTTGGTCGTATGGAGATTCACAAAGTTGACCCCCGTTTCAGGGGGTTTGATGAAATCTTAAATATTTAAGGAGTTATTAAAGTTTAAATGGCTCAAGATAATATTTAATTATTAAGAAAAGCCATATTATAATGTTATAATGTTATAACTTAACGTTATAACTTGAGGGTCAATTCATCATTAAAAAGAGGGCCATATTATTAATTAAATATTGGGCGCCAATTCCAAAGTATTTTACGAAATATTAAAAGATGCAAGAAAATAACATTTTAATGTTATTAAATGTGTCTTTTTGGAGAAATTCGACTTTCTCAAGAAGGCTTATATATTTTACTTTGGAGTCATTTTACATTCATTGGATTGAGCATTGGTGTTGATGAGTTTTGTCTAAGAGAGGGAGCCACGGGTTTATGAATCAGTTGGCCATTGGAGAACGTTAACTCTCCATTGTTACAGCCTTTCGAAATAGTGAAATATTACTGAATTAGGCATACAGGACGGCATCATACAGATGTTCTATTTGAGCAGAAAGAGGTGATTACCAGAGGGATTGTGTGCACAAAGGAAGCTTCTATATTGCAGAAACTTGAATAGCAGCTTATCATTGGATTGTTCATTGTTTGTTGGCCCTAATACAAAGGGACAATTTTCAGTTTGCAACCCCTGTTTGCAGCAGCAAGGGTTTTTGAGGGAAAAGGGCGATTTCAGCCAAGAGAGGTTAGGAAAAATCAAACAAAAATTGAGAAGGGGCGCCTAGGTCTAAAGACCCCAGCCGTACCATTTTCAAGGCAAAAGGCATCATACTTAATGAGAATTGAACTCCTTTGTGTTGTGCTTTTTTGCAGCAAATTCATAACAGCCATCCATATCTGCAAATTTCTTCGGATATGCTTGTAGATTGTTCTCTTTGCAAGTATTCAATAAAGATAAGATATTTGGGGTATTGCAATTTAGTTTAGTTTATCAACATTTCATTTCCAGCATTGTCTATTATTTGCAAAAAATTCAAAAAAGCAGAAAACCCTTGTTAAACACAAAAAAACCAAACAAACAAAGAAGTCTCAAAAACAAAGGCACGAAGTGTTCTTACAGCCCCGGAAGCCCATCTCTCCTAAGCCCAAAGGCAGTACCCTCTGTACCCCCTTGGCCTCATTGGGACTATCTGGTCCCCACCTTGAGGTGGCGTACCTAGGAGAGTGCCCCATCATCGTACCCCTCTTGTAATCCCTATCTCCTCTACCATTGTTGGAAACATTTTGAACATATGAAGGTATACATTCTGCAGAGTATCACTAAACAGATTTATATGTATTATGACATATATGAACAATCATGTCAGCAGTATATTGTTAATCATAAATATGCAGAAATATATATATATATATAGTTACAGCACTTATTATGTTTGCTCAGAAAATTCATATCCCTATCTCCTCTACCATTGTTGGAAACATTTTGAACATATGAAGGTATACATTCTGCAGAGTATCACTAAACAGATTTATATGTATTATGACATATATGAACAATCATGTCAGCAGTATATTGTTAATCATAAATATGCAGAAATATATATATATATATATAGTTACAGCACTTATTATGTTTGCTCAGAAAATTCATACCACACTGCAATAACCAGACGGACTGCTGAGTAGTAATATCTTATAAATGTCAGATCTCAATCCTTTGATGATGCGCATTGCTGTTGTCTTCACTTCCTCTTATACCCACGAAAAGCTGAGAGACACCCCCTTTCATGGTATGCACTTGTCCAAGAGGTATGTCCATTCGTTTAAGGGGATAATTAATATTTATTAATATTATCCCCTTAATATTATCGCTGGCTTTAACTAATCGCTGCTCCTTGCTTTATGAATAATCGTTGCCTTTACTTCTTCTTAATCGCTGCTTTCAGAAACATATTAATTATTGCTCCCTAATCATTAGTCGCTGCTCCTTGTAGGAATCGCTACCTATTTGGGCAGTCACATCTTTTACTGGGCGATCAACACACACATTAATATATGTGTCTTTGTCTTATGTGCCAGGGTATGGTTGGCCAGGATTAACTCTGTTTTGCTAAAAGACATTAATTAAAAGGGATTCGGCCAGTATTTACCATATAGTTAATATAAATCTCATAATCAACGCTTCCACAGGTCTGAGTCGGCCATTTTTGGAGTGTAGGGAAATAAGCAGGTCATTACAGATGTCTTTCATTCGTAAGACAATTTCATTGCCTTAATTTGCTGACTGAGGAGTGGGGTCCGCTGATTATAGATTATCGATTCGGGGCATGACACCTGTTCCTACAGCCTTGAAACTCAGAGAAACATTGCTTCGAGTACTTGCGATACCACAATTTGTAAAAGTTACAATCATGGACATGATAATGCATGCTGCCTCACCTCAGAGTTTGAGGGCACTGTAGACTGTGAGATTGTCAAATGAAAAACAGAGTAATGGACCTTTCACGTGTCATTGGAATTGAAGAACTATAAGTGGGACTTAAGACTATGACACCTCTTGCTTAAATAATCCTAGTTTGATGCCCAAAATAGCATATTATGCCATTGAAACAAAACTCAGCCAATTGAAGATATTGATGATAGCCAGAATATCAACCAATTTGGAGAGTGGTTGTAAGTGAATTTTGTATAACAATAATTGCTTGGAGTGGCAAAATATGTAAATCCAGGGTGCCATTGCTTTAGTTACCTCAAAAAGAGGACAACATTTCTTGGTCAAATCAGGACATTTCCAATCAAAACGTTACACTATAGCATGGGGTGACATTCTCATAGGGGAACAGTTAATACTTACTCCTTATAAATTACAGTTGATATGAAATGTATTTGTTTTTGGATTTTCTACACATAATTTTAGCTGTACCTCTATATCAGTGTATCTAAGTTCTTGGAATCAGTAGCATGTACTTTGCTATTGTCTGTGGTGTGCCTTTTTGCCTTGTACCCCTGCAACCTTTTGTCTAACTGTTCCTTTGTAAATTCTATATAAGAAGCTTCCATATCTTTCTGTTATTGGCTAATGTATTAGTCACCTAGAGAGACGTTCTTACATAGTGCACAATGCATGTAATTGTAACATTATTCAGATAAATAAATTTTTATAAATTCTTCTTTATTTTATTATGCATATCTCTGCATTTTACATTTGTGTTCTTGTTGCAGGATCTTGACATATACTATGTATTAGTCACCTAGAGAGACGTTCTTATATAGTGCACAATGCATGTAATTGTAACATTATTCAGATAAATAAATTTTTATAAATTCTTCTTTATTTTATTTTGCATATCTCTGCATTTTACATTTGTGTTCTTGTTGCAGGATCTTGACGTACACTATCAGAAAAATATTTCTGCACTCGCTCACTTATTGAGACTATTGAATTTGCCAAATAAAGTAGTTGTAATCAATAATTTTCCCACAGTTTTAGAAATGCATACTAGCTAATTACAGGCCAAAGGTAAACCCCAAAAAGGGATACCCACATCAAGCTCCCGTAGATATGGTTAGGGGATATCAAGCCTTGGGATCAGTGATAATTGCCTATTAAGTAAAAATTGGAACAATGGGAAGTGATATAACTCTACAAAAATTAAAATAATTGTAGAAGTCACGCACTACCAAACAACCACATATTTGTAAGCTTTCCTTTCAAGATATCCCATGTGATATCCCGTACAAGGTAAAAAGTCAAGTCAAATAATGAAATTTTTGAAAGAAATGAGGAATTTTGAATAAAAATCAGAAAAATCATGTTTATTGTGCTTTTGATCCATTTCAACCTTTTTGTCCTATTGAGGAAAACAAATTTTTGCTCCTCGAAATTCCAATTTTTTCTCTTATGTGTCACGGTTTTGTGACTTATCCTCCCTTTTGATTGAAAATGAATAAGAAAGAAAGGGCCCCCATTTTTTATCCTTTTGATCTTTATCCTTTGTGTGTTGCATTTTCGTGATAGTGCCCTTTTGGTCAAAAGAATTGAAAGAGAAAAGTGGTCCTTATGTTGTGCCTTTTCAATTTGGATATCTCTCGCCAAAATCTTTGAAAAATAAAAATGGATCCTTCCATTTTTTTCGATCTTGCCCATCATATGTTGTGTTTTAATGCTTTGAAAGCCATTTTGGGTACAATTTTTTGAAAAGATCATAAGGATCATTTGGTTGGATTTCCTCAAATTTTCACTATTGTATCTTATGTTTGTGCACCTCAGAAGCCATTTGGGACTAAAACTTTAAAAAATAAAAAGAAAAAATTAATGAGGAATTAACACACTTTGAGTCACATAGTGCAACTTGTTGACAAAATGGGGATTTTTAATAAAAAAGGAAGAGAGGGCTTCAAAACAACAAAAAGCATAGTAAAGAAGTATTTTCCACATAGCATATTATGTTGTTTGCAACTTCAAGGAAAATTTGCTAGAATCCAAAAAGAAGAGGAAAGCCCACAAAGTGCAAAAGGGTAGATGAGGTGTGAAATCTAGGTATTGAGAAATCATTTTTTTTTTTGAAATATTGATTCTCCCACTCTCCTTATTCCATTGTCTGCAAGAGATAAATGCCGCCTTGACTATAAATAAAGGTAGGGTCATTTCCCTTTTTATAAAGTTATTTCAAACTTTCCAAATTTTGTGAAGCTTTTCAAACCCTAATTGATTTAGTAAAGAGAGGTTTTTAGGTCAGATACGAAAGCTTAGAACAATGCTTGAGGCGCGTATTAGTCCCAATTCAGCAAAAGTGATCTAGGGAAAGTTCATTTCACGTTGACTTGTTAGAATGGGTTTTGTTTTAGTAAAGAAAATAGATGCTAGGGTTTCAAGGTGAATGAACTAGAATTTTATAGTGCTAGGGTTAGGGTCTTCAAGAGTTATAACTACAAAGAAAGAAGAGATAGCTAGGATTTCACAATGCTAAAATTAGTAGGGATTAGCTATCAATATCAATGCTTTGAACCTCCCTCCAAACTTATTAGGTCAACATGGTTGTAAAAAACCTAAAGTTGGGAGAGAGGATTCAATAGGGAGCATAGTGGTTGAAAATATGCATGATGGTATATTAGTTCAAGTTAATTCTTTTTTTATTAAACTACAAATTCAGCTTTGGGGCTCCACATGTGCCAAATATTATAGTGTAAAGACCTTGGAAATTTGAGGTGTGGACAATAAATTGACAAGAAAGATTGGTTTTTAAACTTCATTGACAAGGCCTTTACTTTATTGTTTTATAAAGATGTCTAGACAATGCACTTAGAAGAATGTAAAAACATTTGGGGAAAATATGAAGGATTGCCTTACAAATTAGAAAATTTTGTTACAAGGAGTAAATCAATGTTTCTTCAAGTTTATGGGAAAGGGGAATGTGTGGAGGTGGGGATGTGGTCTTAGGGACAACAAAATTTTTGCTGAATTTTGTGGATGATATGGAGACAACTATTTAGATAACTTAAACAAAGTTGAAACTAAAAAAAGCTAAAATTTTAAAAAATAAATGCAATATGCTGAATTTGCAATGACAATCCTCCCTTGTTTTTACCATTTCATAGGGTTTGAGCGTAAAAGTTACCTTTTTCTATCATTAAGCACCAAATGGAGCACCTTGTCTAGTTCTAAGAAAGGGGGATGGCCCCTCCAAGTCACCTAGTCCCTAAGATGTCCAAGGTTGTCCCATGGACCCCTAAGGATGCGTCCCCATGGAACGCTAAAGTCAAGAGCTTCTAAAGACTTCCTAAGGTGATGAGGAGACATCAATTCAAGGAAGATTTGAGCATTTTGATCACCTTGCTGAATTGGGTGATAGGACAACAAGAGGCTAAGATATTTAAACCTTGAATGTTCTATATCATGAACTTAATACACAAGGGTAAGCAATATGTGGAATGGGGTTATCTAATCAACGATTGCATATGCAAACAACTTTGTGAGCTTAGTAATGCCAATAACTTTCATATGACTTTATATTTGGTGTATAGTGATATCAAGACATGACTATTTGTAGGGCTAGTGATAGTGGGCAATCTATCTTTTAATCTACACACACCAGCCCTAGTTAACATAGAAAAAGTCTCTAAAATTAATAGAGGGTGAATAATGCTCTTGTTTCCTTTGTCATCCTTGCATTTTGAAAGAAAGTATCACAAAAGAATTTCCCAAGAGGAAAAAAGGGCAATCTTTGAATGTGGGTATAGGTTTATTCAATTGCCCACATTCACATAGATTTAGGTGTATGGTTTTGACTTCCTTGATAACCAAGTAGTCAAGTTATCGCATGCAATATTGTAGACAAGTTCTACATGTTCATGATCTTTCAAGGTCAAATCATGAAGCTAGGGCCAAATTTGTTAGATAGTTGCTGCATGCTTTGTATGTTCTACACCCCACCATTGCTAGTGTGCCCCAACTAGGGAATATTAGGGGTTGTGTGGAATATTAGAGGTCATGTGTGGAACATTAGGCATCATATATGTGAATAGAAAGAGTTGTTGGAGGTGGTTTTCTATCAATAGTTTATACCCATTGTATTCTATACTGTTTAGTGCTTTTCTATAGTGGTTGCTTATAAATGCTTGCAATTGAATTAGGATTAGGCATAAGCACAAGATAAACATATATTATTGTACTGTGAAAGGTTGAGTTAATATAGTGAGTGTTATTTTTGTTGGGTTTTTTCCCAAAAGGGCTTTCTAAGGTAAACAATAGTGTTATATTGGGAGTGTGCATTAATTTCTATTGCATTTAAGATTTTGTTAGCATGCTTCTCCTACATAGGTTTATCAATATCTTTTCTCTTCATTTGGCATCAAAGCTATGCTTTAGCTAGTTCTTTGAGAGCTAGGGCATGGAAATTTTTTCTTGAGTGGGAAGCAAGTGAATATTTGAGAGTTGGGGCATATTGGTCATGCAAATTTTTTTTCTCATAGAAGCATAAATTTGCGAAAACTCCCGATTAATCGTGATTTTTTAAAAAATCGCCAAAAAAACGCAAATAAAATTGTGTTGATTTTTGTGCAAAAAAAAACCATGAGACCGTAGCTTGTGTTGCTTACTATTATGCTTTGATAGATTTTTTCCAAGCATCCATAGCTTGTTCGAAAGCACCTGTTTTGGGCTTTTACCCATAGCAGCAAGGTAGTGAACTGTTTGATAAAATGCTTTGGTAGACATGTATGAAAAATGTGGTAGCATTAGACAAGGCAGTGAACTGTTTGAAAAAATGCCTCAAAGAAATGTGGTCTCATGGTGATGAAATGCCATGACAAGCCATAGACAAGCCAGTGAACTGTTTGAAAAAATGCCTAAAAGAAATGTGGGCTCATGGTGATGGAATGCTGTGATAAGCAAATGGCGAGCTATTATACTAAGGTGCTTGTTAAGTTATTATAATAAAATTAGCAATCTTAGTAAAAATAATTAAATTAAAGCCACAAATACACCCGAGTTGCAGAAATTGTCGAAACACATTGGAATCGAGATTTGGCTGCACTGGAGTGAGATACCGATGATGAATAATGAAAATTGGGCCCAACCAGGTGACTTACTATAAATAGATGCTCTCTCCAAGAATCTTGGAGAATACAGAAGTTGGAATTCACTTCGAAAAGTGGCATGTGTCCTCAAGACTAGTTGAGCTCATTGGCAACATCAAATAATCCCTCTGACAAGGTTGACATTCACCGAGAAGGTTAGAGCCAATTGCAATGCTAGTGAAACCAAAAATGGGGACATTACAAAATACCAAGGGTCGTGAGGATATGAGATGTCATGCGTGGGAATAAAAGGGGTTGTTATAATAAGTGGTTTTCGTCTTGTAGTTTATACCCATTGTATTGTGATACTAAGGTGCATGTTAAGTTATTATAATAAAATTAGCAATCTTAGTAAAAATAATTAAATTAAAGCCACAAATACACCTGAGTTGCAAAAATTGTCGAAACACATTGGAATCGAGATTTGATTGCACTGGAGTGATACCGATGATGAATAATGAAAACCAGGCCTGACCAGTTGACTTACTATAAATAGATGCTCTCTCCAAGAATCTTGGAGAATACACTAGAAGTTGGAATTCACTTCGAAAAGTGGCATGTGTCCTCAAGACTAGTTGAGCTCATTGGCAACATCAAATAATCCCTTTGACAAGGCTGACATTCACCAAGAAGGTTAGAGCCAATTGCAATGCTAGAGAAACCAAAAATGGGGACATTACAAAATACCAAGGGTCATGTGGATATGAGATGTCATGTTTGGGAATAAAAGGGGTTGTTATAATAAGTGGTTTTCGTCTCATCGTTTATACCCATTGTATTGTGATACCATTTAAGAGTTTTCTTTAGTGGTGTGCTTATAAATACTCGCACATGGATTAAGATTAAGCACAAGTGAACTACAAGCAAGATATCTTTGATTCTACTGTAAATGGTTGAGTTTATATAGTGAGTGCTATTTTTGTTGAGATTTTTTCTAAAAGGGTTTCTCAAGGTAAATAATCATGTTATATTGTGTGTGCCATTATTTTTTCTCTATTGCATTTTTTAAGATTTTGTTAGCATTGCTTCTCTTGCATATGTTTAACGCAATCTTCTCTTAAAAATTTCCCATCAAAATAGGATCATAGGTGCCATTCTATGCTAATTCAAAGTTTTTGGATGGTAAATTGTCTAGTTTAAAATTAAAATTCTACTAGGAATGGAGAAATAATGATTCGAAAGGGATCATGTTAGAAAAACTTGGCAAAAAATATGGGCACATGCCACATGTTGAAGATTTCTAGGTCAATTATGGAAATGAAGTGGAAGTAAGAAGCCTTTACTATTGCCACATGAGCTTACAATAGACTGTTGAGTTTGATCTCTACAAGGTTCCTCTTGACATTCTTGAGGATGAGTATGAGATTGAACCTCCTTCTTGTGAAAATGAACAAGTATTTCAAAAATCCCTACCTTAGATGAATTGGTTGCTTAAACAAAATGCTTCAAATTAAGATAAGGCATGATGATTAATTGACAAGACTGTGCACTAGGTAAGATTGATCATTGTACAGAGCAAAATGGCCACACAAAGAGGCTTTGAAGTTGGGAAAAACTGGATCAAAGGAAATAAAGCTCACATAGTGTGTCAAACACAACAAGATTCAAGTAGTTAGGTCCCATCTATTTCCATGGCTCATGCTTTAGAGAGTACAAGTGATATTGAGGTTGATGAAGAAGAGGCAAAAAAAAAAAAGGATTTTTCATGTAGTGGAGATTGCCTTAAAATGAAAAATCTATCAAAAGAAAAATAAAAATGATTTTTAAGATTTCCTATTAATACTCTGAAACTAGAGTCCACCATAGTACAATCTCAGGATACTTCTTCACGTGCATATGTTTCCCTTTCATTTGTTGCTTGACCTTCCATTCAAACATCTCCACCTCAAAAAACCAAAGAAAAATAGAAGAGGTTGAAGAGAATTGAGCAAGGGCACACTATTGCTGAACAATAATTACTCCAAAAGACAAATATGAGTAGAATGTTGATGCTGGTAACTTCCACATCTGTGAAGTGGATCTTGGCTCAAATACTAGGGAAAGGGATTCACAAATGCTCTAACTTGCCATAGATACTATAAAATAAATAGTCAAAAATGATGACAAGATAAGGTAACATTAAAGACTTAAGTGAGATAATAACAAATGTTTATTAATTATTTAACTACTTGCCTTTGTTAGAAACAGATGTTCCTTGGGGTTCATCATTTGATAAACCAAAGGAAGCCAAAACCTAGATGGTAAAATTGGAACAAATTGTAATATATGGAAAGGTTACTAGATATGGATTGACCAATTGTACAATCAAGGGCTTCACACTATTGATGAGGCTTATGACTTTTTGTAAGAATTAGGGTTGGTCAGGAACGTAGTTAACAAATTAGAACATCAAATGCTGGGTGAAATCACCACTCAGTGATTTCTTATTAGACCGAGAAAATGAGTCAAATGTGAATGCACAATAACTTGTGATGATAGGAATTTTAAAGTTGTTAGGGATATTTTTGCACCATATTCTCAACAATTTCAAAGAAGCTCATTGAATAGTCTAGCTATCACCTCCAAGTCTTTGTTAGGTTCAAAGACGGTGTATTTCTCTGATTAAAGTTGCTAAACGAGCAAGCCCAATGATGAGAGAAGACCATTCTCTCCGACACTTCAAGCTCTACAAGGCTCAGGAGGGTGCTCCTTTTAGATCTCATGAATGTAAGTGGTAATGGTTACAAATGTGATAAATAATCAAACCATTTTATAAGGAGCTATTAGCTAAGGTTAATGATCATTTAGAAGAGTTTGAAGAGATTTAAGAAATTTTGATCAATTCTTTGAAACTATCTACAAAAGAACTAGGCCTTTTAAAGACACATAGATAGATCCAATTTATTTGTTACTATCCTTCAATGTGTTGAGTCATAGTAGATTTTAAGGAGATCTTGAAATATGTAGAAAATGAAGCATCCATAGATGCAAAAGTAGGGGTATTCATAGTATGATTGCCACAAGCATTCCCCTTATACCACTAAGAGAATTATGGGCAAATAAACAAAATAAGTTACACGTCAAACAATTTTTCTTTCAAAATAGAAATTGAATGATTAAAGCCAATTGTAACTAGTGCCTTATATCTTGTGCAAGAAAGTTGAAATTTAAAACGTTAGAGCAACCACACATGTAACCTATAGTTTCAATAGACTTGATCTATGAAGCTTAAGTAAGCTGACTTGGTGGTTGAATCAATAGTAAACTCAATTCATATTGTGAGCACCATGCTCACAATCTTTTTACCAAGAGTGTTGGATGTAAGAACATCCTTGGGTTAGTGTAACCTTGCATCACCCAAAAATAGATGTTTAACTTCCAATGGGCAAGCCTACTTGTACATGCCCTATGTTGTTTAATTTGTTGCGAATTTGCTTAATTGGCTGCACCATTGTGTGTTGGGTGAATTTTGGTGTCGTGTGCTTTCTATTGCTTGTTGGTGGATCCTAATGCATCTTTGCTGAGCATAATCTTTTGTACACCAAAGACATACTATTGATCCTTTGTGCAACTTGGTTCTTGCATGCATACTTCATAGTGATCAATTGATATCAGATGTCAGGGAGTTGATCATTCTGTTATAATGCATTTGTTAGATGGTGAAATTATATCTTTTGATTGTGTGTTTGTTTTAGAATTAGAAGAACCGTGAGTTTGAATTTAATAATGGTTGGATTGTTCTTTGTTAGATGACCTTTCTAGTTGAAAATTTATTTTATTGACCAAATTCTATCTTACATGGCAGCACAAGTGACATGCACTATATAATGAGAAGTCTTAGTCATTTGAACGGGTTGGTAATGTTGGCTGTTGGCAAAGCTAGTTGGATTGTTCTTGGGTTTTTTGATAGAGCTTAGAGCTTGATTGTAGTTGTAGAGAGTCTTTGCAAGTATATCTCTAGGATTGGGTAGCACAGTATCATTTGAGTTTCACATATTGATAGGCCTTGTATTCTTTCCATTAGTTTTTTACAATTTCATTTGGTTTCCATTGTTTTCTCTCATTGTTTTTCTTTTGTATGTGAGTTTGGATTTACTAAGGAATGGTTGGATTGTTCCATGTTAGACGATACCTTGTTGTTCGATCTACCTTTTTGGTTGCATGTTTATTTCAATGACCAACTTCTATCCTATGTAGCAGTGCAAGTGGCATGCACTATATAATTAGAAGTCTTGTTTGTTGGAATGGGTTGGTAAGGTTGGTTGGATAGTTGTTGGGGTTTTTAGGTTGAGCTTAGAGTTTGATTCAGTGTTCCATAGGGACGCGTCCCCCTGTCTTCCCCAAACTTAAGCCCTTGGGACCCCTGCCTCCTTGTTAGGAAACTTTGTTGAACTACGGTTTGATTGTCGTTATAGAGTCGTTTTACATATATCTCTAGGATTGGGTTAGCCCTTGTATTCTTTCATTATTTTTCTACAATTTCATTTGGTTCCCATTGTTTTACCTCAATTGTTTCTTCTTTGTTTTGCTTTTGTTTGTGTGCTTTGTGCACTTATTCGACTATTGTTCATTGGAACCCCAACCAGCTACTACATCACAACCTTTGGGGAAAAGATGGGACTTGACATCATGTACACCAAGCTCAACACACTTGCTATATGACCTCACACGATGAAATACATGCTTCTCAACTTGCAACAATTGACAATGAACAAATGTGAAAATTTTACAAGAGGGCCAGCCCTGCAAACATCTTTTATAAAGCATATATACACTCCTCACAACCTTCCTTGGTGCCAAAGAGATCATATGTAGAGAAATGTGAATAGACCCACCCTTGTTTACATTGTGATGAATTCACCACTTTTGCGAGGTGATTCAAAAATGCTATAGTAGAGGCAAATTTGCAGAAACTTCAATTGAAATGATTTTTCTACTCGTAGAAACCGACATTTTCATTGATTTAAGTTTTTCGCTAAGTTTGAACCCTTGCGCTTCTATATTCCAAATCATCCCTACAATGCTTTGGATCATGGCAAACATGCTTCTTAGAAAAGTACAAGCTAGTGATAAATCGCACCATGGAATATTTTTTCTTTCTCCCATGGTTCAAGGCGTCTCCTTAGACTAAAAGTGGAAACCTTGAGCCCATGGTCCAACCAATTAGACTTGTTTTTTAGATCATAAAGGGGTACCAAAGCAAAGCCAAAGGTGCAATGGTAGGTTCCAATGAAGCTATTAAAATACTTCAAAAGTTTGATAAATTTAATTTACTTGTATTAAAGGATAACAAGAAGATGGGCTTGGTATTTCTATAATTTTGAACAGTAACAAGCAAATGAAGAGCTTGGATGAAGTTTTGGCATCTTTTCAAAAATTGTTTCATGAGCTCAAGTAGTTGCTACCAAGAAGGGAGGTGGAGCATGATATTGAATTGCTTCCTGAATCTCCTTTACATAATGTTTAATTGTATAGGCAATTGCTATTGGAAAGCAACACAGTGAAGAAAGATGGATCTTGGAAGATGTGCATAGATTATAGAGAATTGAACAACACTTCTGTAAATAACTACTATTGTCTCTTACAAATAGATTATATATTGGACTGATTTCAACATGCTAAGTTTTTCACAAAGTTGGATCTCAAATCCAAGTATCACCAAGCTTGCTTAAAGGAGGATGCATGAAAGTATGCTTTCAAATCAATATTTCTTCATTATGGTTAATGCAGTGCTCCAACTAATTTTGAGATTGATGAATGATATATTGAGAAATTCAAATTTTAGAGATGCAGGTGTAATAGCATATCTAGATGATATTGTAATTTTTGATGCATCATGGGAAGAGCATCTAATCCATTTGAAACAAGATTTGTAGGAAAACATCTATTTGTAATATGAAGATATGTGAATTTGATAATAAATTATAATCACTAGTATATTTTGGATATGTGGTTAGAGGAGGTGAGCTGAGGGCAGATCCCATCAAAGTGAAGGCCGTCACCAATTTGGCTTAGAACAAGGAGTGCCACAGAAACAAGGAGTTTTGGAGGTACAATTTAGTATATCTGTCTTTCTCATCTATAGCTGACCTCTGCATGTAGTTTCAGCCATGGGGAATAGTTTCCATTAACACAAACAACATGCTGAACCCCTTGAAGCATTGAAATAAAAAATCAATCACGCTCTTATGCCTGCTCATCTGAATTTGTGGTGGCCTTTTAAGGCAGAGATTGATGCATGTGAATATGCTAAGGGTACCGTTCCAAGTTTTTTAGAGTTGGAAAAACAGTGACTCATTTGCAAAGGTATGTGTATTGGTGCAATTTGCAGCAAGAAGTAGCAAGATTTATTAGAGGTTGCAAGCTTTGTTGCACTGGTAAATCTAAAACAATTGAATGGTTGTATTTCCTCTTCATGTGCCAACAAGGCTATGGGAAAACATTTCTATGGATTATGTAGGAGGTTTACCCATGAGTAGGCATGGACATGATAACCTTTTTGTGGTTGTGGATGGATTAAGAAAAACATATGAGTTAATTCCATGCAAGAAGACAAATACAAGAAAGAAGCAACTGAAATATTTTTTAATAATGTGTGGATGTGATTTGGGCTTCCGAATTCCATTGTTTCAGATATAGACACAAGGTTCATTGGCAAATTTTCTTCTACTTTGTGGAATGTGATGGATACTAGACTCAAAAAAGAGTATTAATTCACAAATAGAGGGGCAAACAAAAGTGGTCAACAAGATCTTGGTATAGTTCATTTTGGGTTATAACAATAGGTCTCCCAAGACTTGGGATAAATATTTACCCTATATTCAACACTCCTAGTATAGGGCAATCTTTCTTCAACAAATTAGTCAATAAATTAGTTATCTACCCTTCAAATCCACTTGATGTTGTAGTATAACAACAAAAGAAACAAGATGGGCAAGATTTGGAGGTGACCAAACCAAGTTCATTTAGTGGATTCAGCAAATCCAGGTCAAGGTAAAAGAGGAGATTGAGAAGTCTCGAGCAAATTATAAGAGAAGCCATGGCCAGCACTGAAGGGAGCATCAACTCAAGGTGCGAGATAAGGTATGGCTGTACCTAGGCAAAGAGAAATTACAAGAAGAAGACCAAACCTCTAAGATATAGTCCATTTTTTATCTTAGAATTGATCAGAGACAATACATTGAGGCTTGATTTACCCTCCTTTATAAGAACACATTTGGTGGTGAACTGCAAATACCTATGCTTCTGTGAGCTATCCATGTTGGATGAAGAGGAAGGAGAGACAACACTGCCTTTATTGGAAGACTTGGTATTTGACAATCAAGCAATACTTTCAGAGCACATGGTGCTACAATGGAAGAGAAGAGAGACCATAATCAACATGCAGGAGTCTTGGAAAGTTGGGCTGAAGGGGTAAACATTGAGGCAAGGAAAGTGGTACTCTAAGGAGAAAGTGGGAGAACACTTCCCCCCACCTGGTGTCATAATAAGCTTTTGTGGGACCAAAAGCCTTTCTAAGGAGAAAGTTGTGATAAATAATGACTGGAGAAAAATATGTTATTTGACAAGATGAAATTTTCCCAAAATCGTAGGCTGAACTCACCCAAGGAAGTAGGATAGAAAAAATGCTAGTTCCATAGTAGGGTGGGCTCAAAATTGTCAGTTCCCTAGTAGGGGCAATTTTGTAACTGCCTGATGATTACAGAACTCTGGTCTGCTGAAAAGGGCAGTTATGTCTTGACAGTAGAAATGAAATATGAAGTGATTTGTACAACCCTATCTCTTCCAATTTTGGGAAAGAAGATCCTTCAGTGCATGGTTAGGATCTTCTAACACCTCTAAAAGAAAACATGGAGAGGGTAATTCACATCATTGGAGGCTCGTATGAATGTTGTAGTGATCAAATGGAGAACTCAGCTGTATGAAGGATTGGCAACTTGACAGTGAGCATATGAACAATGAAGTGTTGTATGATTATTATATCTTTTCTTTGTATTTTCGTATTTGGGATCTAAGAAGATTTGGTAGATGAGCAATTCTCACTACCAACTGGTTTTTTACCATCCTGTGGTTTTCTAGGCCAAAAATCTGGTGTTGTGTTCAATCTCATCTTATTTTTGCATTCTAATTTTTGTTCGCGAAACATTCTATCCTCTGGACTATCATTTGAATAATTCAATTAGAATGGTAGTTAAATTTTGGTGCTTTGATAATATCTACAAGTAATTGAGGAAATTATGGAACATTAATTTAATTTTAGTAAATTAATCTCTCATTCTAGCATGCATGTTGCTTCAGAACGCTGATTTTATTCAGGAGGTATATGCATACATATTGTAAGCAATTTTTTTTTTTTGAAGTCTTAAAAACAATTTGCATGATAGATTCAAATGCTGCATTAGCCTGGATATACTTGTGAAATCAATTTTAAATTCCAAATGTTTTTCATTTACAATATGTTGAAAACCTCCATATCCAAAATCTGTATAAATTGTAAATAGGTTTCTTTTTATTCAAATAAAGGTAGCTTTCCCTTATTCGGGAGCTTCAGAACTCTAATTTTATTCACGAGGTACATGCATACATATTGTAAGCAATTTTTTTTTTGAAGTCTTAAAACAATTTGCATGATAGATTTAAATGCTGTATTAGCCTGGATATACTTGTGAAATCAATTTTAAATTCCAAATGTTTTTCATTTACAATATGTTGAAAACCTCCATATCCAAAATTTGTATAAATTGTAAATAGGTTTCTTTTTATTCAAATAAAGGGAGCTTTCCCTTATAATAAAAGGAAGTTTTTTACTCATTCGCTGCACACTTTAATTTTGTCTGAGTTAGAAAAAATAAAACCTTTGATACATGGGGACACATTCCTTGCCTTTTTGTAGGCATACTTGTACCAGAGACATTCTAGGGACATGGGGACACCTCAGAAACATGCCCCTGCCCGTCCTGTAAACCTTAAATTTTTCTCAGAAATCTCCCGGAAACACTGCAGAAATTCAGGGATGGCTATTAGTCCCCACCCACACTAATAATATAGTATGGAAAATATGAAAAAATACCTGAACCTCGACTCCCTGCAAGGGCCTGCTTCCCCAAACCCAGACTCTAGTTTTAAAAGAAAAAATAAAAATCAGGATGGACAAGCAATGTTTTAATACATACATAAATGACCACATCCTTTAGGTGTTTTGTTGTAATTTTTATAGAATATAGATGTACATTGACAGTAAAACAATACAATTTTGACATTTGTTAACTTTTGTGTTGACTCATGTGAAATCTCAATTCAACTCTAATGTTACTGTAAATAAGGTTCTAAAGGGTATATATGATGAATGCCTTCTCAATGTTATCATATGAATATTTAAATTTCCTATATTTTAAAATTTCTTTTTTAATAGCCTTCATTCCCCTTCCATCATCATGAAAATGCGCCCCACCATCCTGGAAACTTGGTGTAACATAGATTTGAACTTTAACAATTAGCAAACTATTGCATGCAGCACAAACTTAGCAAACTACATCATCTCCAGTGCAGCATTACAGTTTGCATCATCTAGTTCCAATGAGTGCATCCTGGCACCATTGTGGAATTGACAAAAATTAACTGCCACAACATGTCAGAGAATGTCATTATGTTCTTGGTGCCACCTGGCATTCTTATAAAGGACAATATTTTACCTATAAAAGGAACAGAAAAAGTTCTTTTAGGTCATGCCCAAGCAGACATCAATTTGGCTTATGGGATCCACCTTATTGAGCCCTCAAGGAAATTTCTTTCTAATTATCTTATATATTGTTGAAATCTGTAACTCTTCTAGGTTTCACCTTTAAGCTTGTGATAACTTAAACTTTTCCCATCCCCATCTACACCTACACTATTATAAATCAACATTAAGGAAAGCTTCAGGAAATAGAAAAGATTGACACATTGATTAATAGGAGAAATGCCATGGATATGCTAAGGTTTGGTTTGCTGAATGACATAAGTGGCTTGGTGGAGTTGGATATGAACAGCAATTAGTGTTGATAGCAGTTCCTATGGACACAACAAACGGTTGTTGAAATAGATTAAGCAGTGGTCCTTCCAGATGTTTTATTGAGACTGACTGTCTTCTAGTGGGATTCTAGGAGTTAGAAAGAGAGGATTGGATTTGTTGACATTAGCTTGCTTCAGTGTTAAACCTCTCATTTTTGTCTGGCCAGATAAAATAACAGATGCTGGAGTATAATTAGAGCTACAAATAATACCTGCTGTTGCAGGGTAACATTCATATTATGTGTTTCTGTGCATCCTTTCTAGAGTCCTAACAATAATTTATAAACTCAGTTGGATTTGATGCAACCTTGAGTGAGAAATAAGAACTTATTTCCCAACTGCAGTAATGCAAAGTATTTCAACTGCTCCATGAAACTGAACAGTTTCCTCTGGGATGGGGTTTTGGGCAAGGGTAGGAACTGCTTGCTTTATTTATTTATAACATAAACCTTCTCTATTCTTTTGTTTGTTTAAGATAAGCTCAATGATGTGTGGAAACTGTTCTGCCTTTTATCTTTGCTTCCAGTTCCATCAATATAAGACTTATTTGTTTTTCTTCTGTGATCGAGATCTCTTTAGGGGTTTGCACATCTAATCAGGAGAGATATTTGATGAGACTGCAAAAGAGGTTGTGGAATGCTCTGTCTTAATTAGCCTACCCAAACATAGGACTTTCTGCCACACACTTCCATCCATCCACTATAAACCTATCTTTTCTTGTACAAGGAATATATTTCCCAGTAAAATCGTAAAGGCCCCTTATACAGAATAGAAAAGTCATACTATATTTAGGTTGTGGTGATGTGATTTGCCTCAAATAGTTGTAATGAAGAGAGAAAGCATAGTTAAGGTTTGGCCTGGCAGATTCATCTTTATTTGATCTGAATGATCAACGAAAAGGAAAGAAAAATTGTGTGATAATAAGGATATAATATGCTTAAGTGAAGTGTGTGCAACTTGCCACTTCTGTTGTGGGGTTAGTTGATCTGATTTTGAATATGTGATGGGCTGTAAAATTGATCTTCTAGGTTTAGTGGAGGATTGACCCTTCAAGGATTGAGGAGGATGTGATATTGTTTTCTTGACCTAGAATCACTTGCTCAGAGAGCTTGGGAAGAAGAAGAGAGATTGAACTGAGGGAGATTGATGGGAGAAATGTCGTTGGATGTGTAAAGGTCTGGTTTTGTTTGATCACAGAAGAAGGTTGCTGGAGTTGGGGATGAATAGGGATAGTAGCGACTTCTGTTTTTGATGCCTGTAGACAAATCATTGCTGATTTTATTAAACAGAGATTCTTCCAGAGGGGTGTCAAGTCTACTTTTGTTTTTTTAGAGTCTTTCTACTAGACAGGAAGAGAGGATTGGACTTGGTTGAGATGAGCTTGATTACGAGTTGTCTACCTCCAACTTTAGCCCCACCAGCTGAAGAAATCTTGTCTTTATATAGTGTATAGTCATGAATCAAACATGCTGCCACAAACTGTGGATGTTGATATAGTGGTATTCTATTACTCAGGAAGAGAGGGTTGGATGTGGTCGAGATGAACTTGGTTATGAGTTAACTTATGTCTCATTTAAGCCGTGACACCTAAAGAGTAGAGGGTTCATAACTTCGTATAATGAGAATTATGAATCAAAGATGCTGCTGCAAATTGTGGATGTTGATGGGCATCTGACCTCTCATTTTAGTCCGGCCATTACAATTATTTAGAGCAGAACAGGAGTAGACATTGCTAAATAGTAAATAGTAATCTGGTAATCAAAGCTACAATGTCAGCAAGTAATAATCTGGGAATCAGAGCTACAAAGTCAACAGTTAATTGAGAAATTGAAATGGATTGAATCCCTGTTGATAAGTGAATTCTATGAGCTGCCTTTGCATGCTGGAGTTGGGGATGAATAGGGATAATAGCAACTTATGTTTTTGATGCCTGTAGACAAATGTTGCTGATTTTATTAAGCAGAGATTCTTCCAGAGGGGTGTCAAGTCTACTTTTGGTTTTTTAGAAGCTTTCTACTAGACAGAAGAGAGGATTGGATTTGTTTGAGATGAGCTTGATTATGAGTTGTCTACCTCCAACTTTAGCCCCACCAGCTGAAGAAATCTTGTCTCTATATAGTGTATAGTCATGAATCAAACATGCGGCCACAAACTGTAGATGTTGATCTAGTGGTATTCTATTATTCAGCAAGATAGGGTTGGATGTGGTTGACATGAACTTGGTTATGAGTTAACTGATGTCTCATTTAAGCCATGACACCTAAAGAATAGAGGGTTTGTATAGTGAGAATTATGAATCAAAGATGCTGCTGCAAATTGTGGATGTTGATGGGTATCTGACCTCTCATTTTTGTCTGGCCGTTACAATTACTAGAGCAGAACAGGAGCAGACATTGCTAAATAGTAAATAGTAATCTGGTAATCAAAGCTACAATGTCAGAAAGTAATAATCTGGGAATCAGAGCTACAAAGTCAACAGTTTATTGAGAAATTGAAATGTATTGAATCCCTGTTGATAAGTGAATTCTATGAGCTGCCTTTGCATGCTGAAGTTTTGGGAAATCCTCTTCAGCAGTGAAAATCCATCCTATGCCATTTTTCCAACCAAAAGAAAGCTAAAAATTGTGCCTCTGAATATCTTAATGAAGCTTGCCTACTTTGGAAAATTTCAGCACCTGAAAGCAGATGGGCGATTGAGAACTATCCATTGTTTTCATCCCGACAACTTAATTTCCACATATACTGCTTGCTCATCATTGATTTCCTTGCCATAATACGGACCATTCTTTTACATTAAGCTTCTTGAGCATGGTCATTGTCGAGTTCTCACTAGAGGCATCACTCTCTGCTTCCATGCGTTTGATTCAAAAACCTCTATTTTGAAGAACTCAAGAAGTAGGAATAGTTGGCAAAAAGCTCAAAAATTAGCTTTGATAGACTTCTGATATTCTTAAGATACACTCATAGTTAAAGTAAAAAGGTCACTTTGATTCCATGTTAAATGCTTCTTGTGCCCAAGCATATTGGGGAGAAATAATATACAAAAGGTCAAATTTATGATCACTAACATGAGCTTGCTCTCTTTACTATATGCTTGAAACAATATCTAGAGTGCACGAGAGCTTTTATATGAGGACTCTTACACACTTTGTATCTATTCACTGTTGCTTTCTTTTGAATCTCAATTTGCACATGTCCAATTCGTCATTATTAAATAAAAGCTAATTTGCCAACAAAATTTTGGATTCTCAAAAATTGATAAAATGTGGCAAAAAATTCAACAATAAAAATATTCTAGCTGTGCATCATCTAATTTCCAACAAATTGGACTATAATTGGAATTTAGCATTAAAAAAGAAAGAAGATAAGAACATTAAGAGAAAATTAAGCACCTTCATTCATCCTGTAAAATGAGATGTACAGAATAGGGAAAGCCACAATCCTAGAAAATACAAACTTTAATCCAAAACATAATATGGAAAATGATTTGCTGATTTGTATGTCATCACCTCTTGGGAGGAGGCTTCAAGAAACAATACATTCATTCTACCATTTTTTTCTGGAAAGGAATCACATATTCTTGCAGTTTGTCTCTTTGTTGCTGTGAAGGAGGATTGGGGAACTTTGAAATGCCTTCGAATTTTGTAATTACACACCTTGTTTTTAAAAACCTTGTTTTTTAAATTATAAGTTCTAAAATAGGGCATGAGATGGTGGATTAAACTGTGATGAAAAAAAAATTTGGAGTGAATAATTTAACCTGCTAAAGTGATATATTGTTTTTCCCTCTTATATGAGTCACATCTATTGATGTGGCACTCAAGGTTCCTTGTTTTTGAATATAAAAGTCTCGTTTGCAAGAACAGAGAAACTTTTTACTTTACAAATTTTTCTATGCATGCTTAAGCTAGACACCATGTATATTTTAATAATTCTTCCAGATGTAAATAGCTACTCTTGATTTTTTATTATTGTGCTCCCAATTGAACTTCAAATTGAAGGTTTCTTTTTATTGTAAAATAAATTAAATTATGTGTCTGTTGCTGCAGTGGTTGAAAGTAGATGCATAAAAGAGCTATGCATCAGAAAATTTCCAGAAGTATCCATATTTGATTCCGTGGCAGAAGATAAAATGAGCATAGATGTAAGACCGGGCTCCAGCAATGATTCAGAGTGGAAGAACTTAAAGACAGAACATAGAATTTATTTTTTCCTAGCTCGTGAGGTTTCAAGACCACCTGCAGAAGGGAATTGCATTCATGAATCTATTTGTGCTTCCAGCACTGACAATTACCCACAAGAGACTATTGCTAATACTTTGGATCCAATGCACAAAGAGGCTGAAAGGCCATGCTATTGGTCAAGTAAAGGAGAGAGCAATAGTGAGGTTCCTGAGACATTGACTTATGCATTGCACTCAAATTTGTGCATTGTGCATGAAGTTAAAATCCGTCCATTCCAAGGTTGTATAAATCCAAGCAAACAATTTCGTTCATGAGATGATATTTTCATTTCTTTTTAAGTTTCAGTTTTCTATTCTTGCATAAATTAAAAAACGTAATATCTATTATTGATTATTACTGATGGACATTAAAACATGTTACCCAGCTTACTTCCAGATGGGGGATCCTATATACTCAGCAAATGCAGTCCGTTTTCGGTTTGGATATTCTAGCTCATCTCCTGGAACTGGAAGTAATACTTTGAAATCGGACAGATTCATTTCAAGTTCTCAATCAGCCTCTGAAGATTATATTTGGACATATGTTTCACCTGTTTTCCAAATGGAGCAGGTATCTTGTACAGATATTTTATATAGTTGTAATGGATAGATTGCTTAGAGTAAATTAACTGGTATTCATAATTTTATGCAAGACTCTGTAAATGGCCTGTGAGTCTTTCTCAGGTCTTTCTTTGGTGTGTTTCTGACCCACTTACAATTTCTTTCATTAGCAGTTGGCTGACAAATGTCTGTTAATAATGGTTGTTGTTTCTGATAAAGATTTGTTGCCCAAGATTTTAAACTTGTTGCTTTTGTTATCTCACTCAATGTTTATGAATTGTCTTTTTTTGGTCTTCATACCACAATATGCGTCAGTAATGCTTATTACCATATAATGTTAAACAAACTGCATGTCTTTCGAGAGATTACTCATCAAAAATGTTTCTGGATGGATTTTCAGAGATTTTATGGCATGGTTCTCATAGGTTCTGCTGATTTCTCTAGGTCGTTGTAATTGCATTACTGTGCACTCCCTGTGGGTTCTTCCTTAGCACCTACAAAGTTTCATCCTTCTCAGATCAAATTATTAGAAGGCCAAGGCTAGTAAAATAAATGTTATGTAATGCTGAATTATAACATTCTGGGTTAAGAGGCTAGGGTGATTACATTTTTCATTTCTTGCGAATGCTATGCCAATAATATAAATAATTAATGGTCATCATAATTGATAGATATCTTTTTATGTCGATTCAATAAGGTGCAATTTACAGTCGCATATGTTTGTCAAATAGATGTATGGCTAAGGTATAGTGGCTTCACTGGGTGGTTGTCCTGCTCAAGATAAATAAGACATGAACAGAAAATCTAGCAACAAAGTATCCCTTTACCTTATCTTACATATATTGTAAAGTATTCTGTTTTGACAATGTGTATTTAGCAAGTAACGTCTATTGAGTTCAAACTTTGTGATTTAGATCGTTTATTTCAAGGAATTTATAATTAAAGCTTTCTGTCCAGGAGGACAAATTGCAGACCTTTAAGCTTCCAAGGCCAGTCTTGTGCGTTGGAGGCATTTTGCAAGTTGAACTGTTGGGTAGGGTTCAGAAACAAGAGATGGATGGATTGTATTATATTTGGTAAGCAGATACCTTGAAACGTTTGGATTTCACATTTGTATTTCTGATCTGTATATGCTTGTTGTATTCTAGTATTATCTATTTGTGAGCATGTATGTTGTATATCTTTAAACACTTTATACTTACAATCTTCTTATTTTCTATAAATTTTAGTGCATTGATTTTTAAATTTATATCTATTTAGGCCACAAGATTCCATTTAAATCTGTACGCTTTGGTATTATCACTTACGAAGTAAGTAAAGAATATTATGTTTAATATTCTCTTTTGTTGTACAGTACATGATTGTCATTTTGTTTGTGAACTGTGCAGTATCTGTCTTGTGTGGGTGGTTGGAAGACCTCTTTCTTTCTTCAATTTTGAGGTTTTAGGTCAGCCAAGGAAGTTTATTCTAAATTACTCAGAAAAGTTTATTCCAAAGTATGCGGAGAATGGAGAATGTCTAGGTATGCTGGAAGATGCTCCGAGAGTTCCTTCTGAAGATGAGGTTTCTGGAACTTGGAATTCTATTGCAGAGAGGATAAGACATATCAGAGCCGGAAGGGTGCTTGCAATGTTGGGTAATATTGGTGTGGTGAATTATGTTGCTCCAAACGATTTTGATTCAGATGAAGAAGATTTAGATGACAGTCCTGTTATTTTTTAATTTTTCATGTAGAATGTTTTTTAATTTCTTCCAAAGATGGGATTTATAGTGCTCAATTTTATGCTACCGTAGGAAGATTTAATGGTGTACAGGATATGCATTTGCTGTTCGTTTCACTTCTTTGCTGATAACCAGGTAGTGGCAGCAAAGTGTTGACTGACAGCCAGATTAATATAGTGGCAGTGAAATATGTACATTTGTGAGAGGCTGCCAAACAGTGTTCTGCAGCAAACAACAGTAAAAAGCTGTGTTGTTGCAAGTGAATAACTCTGCAATGTAGCATTGCTTATAGATGTTTTTCTTTGATTAAAATAACAGATCGCTGAGTAGTGTCCAGGTCAGTGGTTCTCAATGCATGGGCATTGTCTGTAGTCGTAGGCTATCTTTTGGTATTCTTGATACCTGCAAAGTGAAAAGAAAGAGATTAATTTGGTGGTTTTGTTGAGGAGCTGAAGAGTCTCGTTTGAGTCTTTCATTTTCAATGTGATGTAAGTTTGAATTCTAGAGTTCTTTGAAACAATCGATTTGGTGTGACACATCATATAACTAATGGGATAAGACTTGAGTTGCCAAGCCTCATTTGTCAGATAACACCTCTTTGAAAAGGCCCACGCAAAAGAAAGATATTTCATATTAGCAATTTTTAAAAGTAGGTTTCGAGATTTGCAGTCCAATTTCAAATATAAAAACTCTGGTGCATCTGAAAAGACTTGCATAAAACGATGAACTTAAGTAAAGGCAAATAAGTGATTTCTTATCTCAAATATAGAAATTTTTTGTATTAAATGTATTTTGAGAGTTTTAAAATATATAATCTATTTTTAATTGCTCACCGGCTGAGTCAATAACAATTATTGTGCTTATTTAGTGATCGATCAGCCAAATGTATACTCTTAACATTCCTTTTTTTTCCGTTGAAGACATCTTGTTTTTCGTCCGCTTAGGCCTCAAGTATATACAAAGTGCTATAGAGAGCATTTTGGCTATAAACAATTTCTTTTATCACCTGCAACACTGGATATTATGAAGTACTGAGAATGGGGGTCTTCCTCCCTCCTCTTCCATTTCCATCGCTCCCCTTCTCTCATCGTTCTCTCTCCAAGTTGTCCTTTTTATCTTATATCAGAATTCTTATCTTCTGCATGGATACCTGTTATCTATAGCTGTCAGTCACTAATACAAATTTATGTTATTTCTTTCAATTTGCTAAAGCAAATAGAAATTTTATCAGCATTAACCATTCTTGTTTTGCTTGCTTGTTTCTTCTTGTGCTGCCTAAGGAAAAGCTGCTAAGCTCTTCAAGCCAATTCTGTAGTTTGCATCTGCCATGGAGACTGCAGAATGTTTCCCTAGTACACCCTTATCCAAATCAACTAAATAATTCACCTAATGCCCACTACCATATTAAATAATCCTATTATTTAATTAGTCTCTTTTCTATCTCATATAACTAAATAACTTTACTAATATCTACACCCATTTTCCACTTCACACATGGCAAAAATAATTATGGTTATATTTCTCCAACTTCCAAGGAAAAAGGGTACTAAATACATTTGTACCCCACATCCCTCATGGTTGCAACTACTTACTATTTTTGGTAAGTGCAATTTAACCCTTCACATTTCAACAAACCTCTATCATAACCTTCCATTCTCTCCTCAATCCTAGGGAAGTCTTTTCATCCTTCACTATTGATCTTTCTTTAAACCTCTATCATAACCTTCCATTCTCTCCTCAATCCTAGGGAAGTCCTTTCATTCATCCTTCACTATTGATCTTTCCATCACATCATTCATTGCCTCTTTCAAAAATCTCTAAATTTTGACATACTTCCATCCATCGTTTGTTAACTATATTCTGTTAAAATGGTATCTTTTGTGCAAGAGCATTCACATTCCAACCATCATTGGAGCAAATCAAATTCACAATGGAGTTCATTGGTTATTTTGTTTTGAATGCTTAATGTTGTTATTTTGTTTGATTAGAAACTTTTATTTCCGTTTGTTTCCAATTTGCGTCCATGAAATGATAAAATTTCCTTTAGTGTCAACGCTTCAACAAGATCTAGAACATTTAGTAAATATTCAGAGTTTGAGTTGTATTTGCTTTTTAAAGAAACTATGCTTGCTATTAACTTACATGTCACTAAATCATTGTATTTATACAAAATGTTGCTTTGTTTGGATTTGGTACGGAAACGTATCTGAGTAATAATTATTTTATGGATTTATAAATGCGTACAAATATTTGAATGTATAGAATATGATATTCTGTGTGGTAATATTATAGAATCTGATATCCCATGTGGGATAATATTGTAGCCCTCTTATGCCATGTGAATTATAAGTTCCTCTATAATTTTGTTCATAGCCTATGTATAAAGTAATAAGGGAAGAACAGAAGGATCACATACTTCGTGGAAAACAAAAGTCAATGTTGAACCATACTATTCCACGTGTAAATTCGCTTACAACATAATTAGTGGGGGGTGTTCAGAAAAACAAAACATATAGAAGAACATAAAACAGTCGCAACAGTTAAACAAACACACAAAATTGAACATAAACACAATGAATTACGTGGTTCAGTAGTTGTGGTTACATCCACGGAAAAAGCAGGGATTAATCTCTTTATTGATTGTAGTAAATTACAGAGAAGCTTTTTTTCAATTTACAAATGTTTCAATCTCCAAATTTATGCAAAATTCGATAGTGCAAGTGAAGAGTCCAAAAACAGGGGAGATGAAAAGTTTAAACGACTCAACATATGGCAAGAAAATGGTTGGACTTGACACAACGAAATAATCTTCCACTTGCAATCCAATCCATTCTGCAATTAGCCGAGCTCAGAGATGCCACCTACTTTTCCAGGCTTATTGTCACATGTTTACTAGACCAAGAGAAGTTCTACAAAACTACAACTTTTCTTTTGAAAGAACCTTAGTAAATGCTTCTGCAAGATTGAGGTTAGTATGAATATTTTACAGCTTCAGCTTACCCTGTTCAAAGACACTTCAAATCTCCGTGTTTTGATTATGAAAAAGGCTACATTTTTCACCAAGAGAATTGCACTTTTGCTGTCACTGAACAAAACGAAATTTAGTTGTCTACTACCCACTTCAGCTAATAACCATTGCAACCATAATATCTCCTTAGCTCTTTTAGTGATTGCAATATATTTTGCTTCTCTAGTGTAGAAAGCTACCACCTTCTACAATCTAAAAATCAAGTTGATCATTGCCCCTACGAAAGTAAACACATGCCCTATGGCAGATCACCTTTTATCCAAGTCACTATCCATGTAAGAGTCAACATATCCTTGCAATTGTGCATCTTATCCTCTAAACCTCAAAACATGATTTGATGTGCCCTTCAAATATCTCAGAATTCATTTTACAGCTTGTCAATGAACCTACTGACCACTTCCACTGCATAAAGCAATGTAGGATCTTGTGTAAACCATTGCATACATAAGGCTCCTAAGAATAGAGGAGTAAGACACTCTTTCCATGTATTCTTTTTCTTTCCGTGTCTTAGGGTACAACTCAAAAAATAATTTGAGATGATCAGTGAGAAGCGTACTCACAGCCTTAACATTCTTCATACTAAACCTATTTTAACATCTTTTTAATATACTTTTCCTATGACAATTTTATTTCTTTCTTCTTCCTATCTTTGATAATTCTCATTCCAAGGATTTGCAGTTCCCAAATCTTTCATTGAATTTTTTTAGCCAATTGTTGTTTTAGTTGGCTAACTACAACCATGCTAGTGACAATTTTATTTCTTTCTTCTTCCTATCTTTGATAATTTTCATTCCAAGGATTTGCAGTTCCCAAATCTTTCATTGAATTTTTTTAGCCAATTGTTGTTTTAGTTGGCTAACTACAACCATGCTAGTTCTTATCACTAGCATATCATCAACATACAATAACAACACATACTCACCATTCCCCAAAGTCTTATAATACACACAATGATCAGATTCACATCTAGAAAATTTTGTTCAATCATAAATGAATCGAATTTTAAATATCCATCCATTTTTCAATGCTTTTCTATTAGGTGGAAGTGATACTAAATCCCATGTGTGACTTCCATCAAAGATCCCATCTCATCTCTCATAGCTTGCATCCACTGTTTGCTCTTTATCTTCACACGCTTCTTCAAACATAGTAGGTTCAACTTCATTGGATAATAGTAAATGTTGAATGAAATCATTATATTTTGTTGGAGGCTTACACTCCCTAGTGGACCTTTGAACTTGAGGAATCAATTCATGTGGTGTACTCACCTCATGAGTATCAATGGGATGATCTTGCTCTTCACTATCATAGAATTTGGGGGCTGAACTTGTAGTTGTATTTGTGGATGAATTTGCACTTGTGGATGACTTACAATCTCCTTTTGTTTCAACACGACTCTCATTTGTGATGTCTTCTAATGGAACATACTCTTTGGCTCATAGGCCTTGTTCTAGTAAATTTACCATTACCTTTTCATTGAGGATCACATCTCTACTTCATGTGATTTTCTTGGTAATTGAATCCTACAACTTGTAATCATATATTTCATCTCCATATCCAACAAGGATACACCTTTTTGACTTCACATCAAGATGTGAACGAAAGCTTCACACCCAAAGACTCATAGGTGATTATAAGAAATCCCTTTTCCCGTTTCTTTTGGGATGTGAACGGAAGCTTCACATCTAAAGACTCATAGGTGATTATAAGAAATCCCTTTTCCCATTTCTTGTGGGATGTGAACGAAAGCTCCACACCCAAAGACTTATAGGTGATTATAAGAAATCCTTTTTCCTAACCACTTCTCCTTTGGAACTTCAAAATCTAAATGAGAGGATGGTCATTTGTTAATTAAATACACTCATGTATTTACAGCCTCAACCCAAAATTGTTTTTCTAAACCAACATTCGGGAGCATATTGCGTGCTCTTTCCAAAATAGTTCTATTTAGCCTTCTTGTTACATCGTTTACTTGTGGTGTAAGAGGAACTATCTTAATTCTTTGAATGCCATTATTTGCACAATATTTATCAACTTCTTTTGAACAATACTCACCTCCATTGTCAGTTTTTAAACACTTAATTTTACAGACAATTTGGTTTTCTACAAGTGCATTGAATTTTTTAAACATACCAAAAATTTCAGACCTCTGTTTTAACATATAGATCCAAACCTTCCTAGTGTAATTGTCTAAAAAAGTAACAAAATAATTTGACCCACCAATAGATGGTACCTCAGAGGGGCCACAAACATTTGAATGCACTAATTCCAATGGTCGTGATTTCTTCTCATGTTCCTTTGTAGAGAATCTTGTATTCTTTTGCTTGCCATATATGCAATGCTCACATAACTCCAAATCTATTGATTTTAGACTTTGAAGTTGATTCTTCTTGTGCAAGATCTCAAGACCTTTCTTGTTCATTTGACCAAGCCTTTTAGGACAAAGCTATATTCTACTATTCACAACTGCCATTGCAACTCCCACTTCTTTTTGACCCTCTAGCACATACAAAGTACCAGATTTGCTTTCTATAGCAATCACCAAAGCTCCTTTTGTCACCTTCCACACACTTGACTCAAAAGTAATACATCTTTGAGCAATTAATTGACCAGTTAAAACCATATTTCTTTTGAGTTGAGGGACATGCCTAACATCCTTTAGTAGCTAGTTGTTAACATTTTTCAATTTTAATAAAACATCTCCTTTGCCAATGATATCATAGGGCTCATCATCATTGAAATAAACTTTGTCAAAGTTGTCGGCTTGATGATTTTTAAAATACTCCCTGCATGATGTAGCATGAAATGATGCTTTTGAGTCAAGCACCAAATCATTTGTAGTAACTTCTCTTGTAGATAAAGCAAGAGCACCAACATCTTCTTCATAAGTAGTTTTAGCTTTAATTTCTTTTGTCTGATCTTCAACCTTCTTGTTTATAAGTGACCAACAATTTTTCTTCATGTGGCCTTCCTTACTACAGTACCAACGACTGATTTTTTTACCTATAAATTTTGATCTTTTAGCCAACTTTGATCTTCCCCTTTGATTATCCTTTCCTCGTTCTTTTGTTTTCCCTCTGCTGCTGGTGACCAAAACGTTTTTCAATGAAGTTCTTTGGTCTTTCTTCTCATGTCCTCACTGAGAAGCATCTCAACAATATCATCAAATTTCAACACGCTTCTCTTCTTACCAAATACCAAGTTGCTAGCAACCATAACAACTCCTCAACTATCAAGTAAAGAATACAAGAACAAGATAGCCTTGATCTCATCATCCAAATTGATGCTGACAAAATTAATTGATTTATCAAGGTATTGAATTTGTTCAAATGATTTGTGATGTTACCACCTTCTTTCATTTTCAAATTGTACAATTTCTTAGAAACACCTTATTTGATGTAGAGGCCATTTCATACATGTCTGATAAACAATCCCATAATCCTTTTGTTGTTTTTTCTGTTGCAACATTAAACAAAACATTGTCGAATAACAAGAGAATAATTGTTGCCACGTCTTCTGATCCAATTTGTCCTAGTCTTCATCTGACATCCCAGTTGGTTTTTTCCCTTTTCCTTCCATCATGATTGAAAGGTCTTTTTGGATTAACAGAGCTTCGAGCTGCAACTTCTACATCCCAAAATTTTGTCCTAAGAATTTCTCGATTCTCCATTTGTCCGTCTCTTCCATTTCTTTGCCTCGCCGTAGTCTAAAACTGGGAAAAAAAAGGATACACAAGACCCTTCAAATGATTTGTGTAAGATTTAAACATGAAATCTGGCCACTGCTCTGATACCAATTGTTAAGAAAAACAGAACATATAAAAGAACATAAAACACCTGCAACAGTTAAAATAAATCACACAAAATTGAACGTAAACATAACAAATTACATGGTTCACCAGTTATGATTACATCCATGAGAAAAGCAGAGATTAATCTCTTTATTGAGAGAAGTTTTTCTTCAATTTACAAATGTTTCAATCCCCAAATTTATGGGGAACTCGGTAGTTCGAAGAGTCCAAAAACAGGGGAGACAAAAAAGTTTAAATGACTCAACGTTTGGCAAGAAAGCGGTTGGACAAACAGGGGGAAACCGTCACCTTTTATTTGAAATTCCAAAATAGCTTTGTCTTTAATTAGGGAGGTAAAAATTAACATGAGTTTGCCTCTCGAGTTTCTGAATCTTTTCAGAGCTCAGAAGAAAACCTGGAAGCAATCATATATGTCAGCGCGTAATCTCACCCCTAGTGTATATGTGTAGAGATGGTATGTCTTTTGAATTTATTCTTCACTGAAGACCTTCCATTTCTCATGTACATTGTCTTGCCAAATTGAAAGTCTGCCATATCATTTTGTTTTGGAGGAAATCTTTGGTTGCAGTCTCCTTGCTATTAGACACCTTTCTCTCAAAACCCATTACATGCTACTACTTTATTAAGCCCAATGACTCATATCTGAAGATGTGTCTGATATAAATAAGGATTGATCTATGCATTTGTTATCAAACAATCCGATTGTGAAGATTTGATAAGAATCATTATCATATCAAAATAATCTGTCAACCTTTACGAGAAATGACTCTTTTCATTAATTAAGCACATTATATCTGAGAAGATTAACATAAGATGAGACCTATACGGTTGATATAATTGAGCTAGATAATCCAGAAATTTGTTGTGATGCGAGTCTGTCATTATATTTGCAGATTACTTGTGGTTCGTGTAATTGGGCCAGCTAATGCTGGCATTTGTTGTGATGTGAGTGTATCATTATATTTCAGAGGATTAGCAAGATTGAGACTTATATGGCCCCTGTAATTGGGCTAGATAATGCGAGGATTTGATGTGATACCATTAACAAGGACATGAATGCTTGCTTGGGGATGGCGGAATCTTTTCTTGTGAAGAATAAGGAATTGGTTTCCTCTATGATTGGAGAACAAAAATTTTGAGCTATCATAACTGTTGTATTTTATACTAAATTATTGGAATTATTTGGGGTAGTTGATTACAATTGTAGTAATATAGCGTGTATTATATAATATGCATTTATACACACTGTAGATAATTGTAATGGTGAAATGTGCATATTTTATTACTTTCTATTTAGTTTTGTGTCTATTTGAAGTAATGTCTCGATAAATGTTACAATCTTGTGTGAAGTTGGGGTCATTTCTCTAGTCTTTACACATCCATATACAAACATATTTATACCATAGTTGAAAAGCTCTCCGAGTAATTGGCGAGTTTTAAGAAACTCCCAGGTTTTTTTTGATGGCGAGTTTTTCCCGCATTTACTCTCCAAAATTGCTCACTAAATAAAGATGAAAAACTCGCCAAGTTTTTAGTGAGTTTTCGCCAAAAACTCAACAATTTCGCAAAAAAAAACTCGCCATCCAAAAAAAACTTCTCTCGTAGCCGCTAAAAAGGCATTTTCGTTTCATTTGATTTTCTAGGTACTCTCCAACTCCAAGTTTCCAAGTTTGCCTACAAGTCTTCATCTATAATATCATCTAGTTCTACCTCCCCCTAGTTTTCACTAGACATGGGAAGAGGAAGATGTAAATTTGTAATATATATTAATGTAGTATTTACTTTCAATTTTACAAAAATAATTTGCTATTTTCATTTTGTTTCAAACTATCAGTATCAGCGCATTCCACATGAGGATGTCATTTTGTACCCAATTTTCTTTCAAATCAATCAAATACGAATAGACTCAACTTGTTCCTTTTATGTACTCTTTTATTGACTCATCGGATGCATCTTCTCATTGAATTTTGCAAAAAAAAAGCATTTTTAATGAAATTTAAGCAATTTTTTAAGTTGCCGAGCTTTTGCCGAGTCATGTTTTTTGGGTTTGGTGAGGTTTTCAACTATGATTTATACACACTTAGCTCTTACCTTATTTTTATATGCTTGTATTATTGTATATTCATTTTATCCACATATTCAAGGCAATTATCTATGCACCTACCTCCATATAGATAGTAGCCACTTAGATTTCAATGTTTATTCATCTAGAGTCATTTTTGAGGTTAGAGTGTCAACCTTGTAGTCATGGACTTACCTATTCCATACTTTTAGTTGATTGGCTCCCTTTATTTTCCTATCTTGAGCTAACTAAACATAGGTTTTGTGAAATTTGATACTCCATAGTTAAAGGTATTAATTGTATTTATTTAGACATTTAGAATTCACAAGTTGTCGCTCATTTTAGAGCATTAGAGGAGCAATTTATAGTGACAATTGGGTTTGGTGCACTAAAAAGAGTAATGAATTTGCATACATTATATTGGGGCCTTTGGTTGATGTATTCAAATATTTGTACACATATTCTAGGGTTGACCTAAGAGAATTCATCTCCAGCTAACATAAAAACAAACATCTCCAGTCGACAGGCGAGAGAGGGTGCAGGTCCCTGAGTTTGAATTCTCAGGATGATGATGGTGATGACGGTAGTGGGGACAACCCTGACGGGGATGATGATGGTGTGGAGAGGCTCGTTTGGCTCTGCTGGGATTTCTCTCGGGTTGCTACTTGCTCTCCATGCTGCTATTGTGGGCACTGCTTCCTTTGTGGGTCCTTTCTCTTGTGCGTTTGGTGTTGCTTTTGGTCATGGATTCCCCTGTGGCAAGTCTATGCCGGACGAAGGTTTTTCTTTGAGGTGTGGCCTTTTGTGTCTTTGTGTGTGGTGCTGGAGGTTGTGCCTGGACCTCTTGCTGATGGTTTTTCTGAGGATTTTGGTGGCCTTATTTTAGACCCTGACTGGCATGTAGGGTCGGATGTGGTTTTGTATTGTTGTGTCCTCTCTCCTCTTTCTCTTTCTGCAGGTTTTCCTAGTTCTCTCTGGCCTTTTGGGGGCCTTTTTGCTTATGTGTGGGGGCTATCGTTGTATGGGGATGAGGTTGTTGGGTTGCCTCTGGTGGAGTTGTTTGTGGACAGTTTATGGCATGTTTCAGACCCTGACCAACATGTAGGGTTGGAGGTTGTTCTTCATTGTCTTGTTGGCTCTCTACACTCTCTGCTTGGAGGTTGTCCTTGCCTTGTTCTTCTTCTTTTGGGGCCCTCTATTGTGCTGGTGCTGGTTGTGGGGCTTGGAGTTCTTGTTGAGGGGTTAGTTGAGGAGATTGGTGCCCTTATCTCAGACCTTGATTGGTATGTTGGGTTGGAAGTAGTTTTTTCTTGTTGTGCCTCCTCTCCTCTTTCTTTGTTAGTTGGCTTTCTGGGCTCTTTTGTCTTTGTGAGGGTGCTTTCGTTGTTTAGGGTTGTGGTTGTTGGTCTACCTCTAGAGGAGTTGTTGGTGGAAAGTTCTTGGCATGTTTCAAACCTTGACCTGCATGTAGGGTTGGAGGTTGTTGTTCATTATCTTTCCAGCTCTCTACTCTCTTTGTTTAAAGGTTTTCCTTGCCTTTCCCTTCCTCCTTCTGGACCCTTGGTCTCTTCTTTAGAGCTGGTTTTTTCCTCTGTGTGGGTTCTTTCTTTGCTTGGGGTTGAGGTTGTTGGTCTGCCTCTGGTGGAGTTGTTTGTAGTTAGTTTTTGACATGTTTCAGACCCTGACTGACATGTAGGGTTGGATGTTGTTATTCAATGTCTTGCCAGTTCTCTACTCTCTCTGCTTGGAGGCTCTCCCTGCCTTATCCCTCTTTTTTCGAGCTCCTTTGGATTTTTGCTATTTTTGTTTCTTGGGTGGCTGAAGTGGTTGCTGGTCTTGGTGGCTGCCATGGTTCTCTTGGGTGGCCAGTTTTGTTTATTGTTTTCTTTGATCCTCCTTGCTTGGGTCCTTTTGTTCATTTTTCAGGAGGGGGATGTGTTGTCTCAGAGTGCTGAGTTTCCTCTTTTGTGGTTGTGGCTTAGTGTGGTTTTTTTTTTTTTATCTTGGGTTGCTTTGGTTCTCATGTTTGTGATCCCGATTGGGATTGTGCTACTTGTGGAGGAGTGCTCTATTTTTTCCTCTCTGCTTCAGTCTTCTTCTTTGCCAAAGGAGGTTTTGGTGCTCTCTACTATGGGTGTAGTTGCTTCCCGTTGGCTTTTTTAGCGATGGTCTTCTTTGGAGGTGGAGACTGCTTCTTCAGAGGTGAAGCCCTCTTCTATTGAGGTGAAGAGGTGGGTTGTGGTTCGGGTGGGAAGGTCTATTTTTTGTGGTTTTGGGATTCACTTCTTCCTCTCCTATAGAGGGGAGCCCCTTTCTATTGAGGTGGAGGTTGGGTTGGTGTTGTTGGTTGATTGGTGTAGTGACAATACTGATAATCATCAGTGTTTCTATCTAATTCCCAACTTTCCTATAGAGGTGGGGAGTTTGGTTTTGTTGGATGGTGTTGTCAAGTGTTATGCTGATGTCTGGTTGGTTCTGGATGATGGTTACCTGGATGTCTCTGGTTGTTCATTGTCGGTTGGTGCTGGTAAGTGGTGTGCTACAGTCTAGCTAATTCAGGTTGATGGTTGCCTAGTCGTCTCAGGTTGTTCTTGGATTCAAGTTTCTTTGTAATTCTTGGTTACTTTGGGTTCAAGGTACATGTTAAAACCTTTCTTTTGTTGCAGATTTATGCTTCCATGCTAATTGTTCTTAATCCGCTTATGGGTTGTTTTTGGTTGTCTATGTTTTACTCTATTGCAGCTTGGTCTCTTTGTGTGGGTTTCGGGTCCCCATCAAAACTTGTTTGTTAATGGTTTCGAGTCCATTCAAAACCTGTTTTTCCCCATTAATCAAAAAAATATTTTTTAGGTATTTCTAATTACTGGTGGTCCTTAGATATTAGGAAGAAGTAGAGTAGACAAAGATTATTTGGGTGAATGACATGGTTGAACTATACCTTATGTAGGTTCAAGTCCACACTCAAAGGATGAATCTACAACCCAAGACTTCACCCAAACTTGCAAACTTACCTTTGAGAGAGCACATATATAGAGGTGTTCTACTAATAGAGGCATAGGTTTTAAATCATATATGAATTTAATTTTAGAATCTAATAAAATTTGTTCATCAACAAATTTAGAGCTAAGTGGTCTTATCCTTTTTTGTGTTTATTTTCCTAAAATAACAAGCAAATGTTTGATTATTCATCTTGATATTTATCAAGTACTAATTTGGGTTGATTTATACTTAAATTGATTGCATTTACTTAATTTAGCCTAGATTAACCATAAGGTAACTTTATTTTCCTTTACATATTTGGGGAATCAAAATAATCTCACACAATCTAGTTTGCTTCAAGGCTTTCTTATCCACCTTGAGGTTCTTCATATATCTACTTTTATGTTCATATCTTATTTTCAAATATGAAATTATTTAATTTCCTTTTGCTTTATTACTTTTACATCATATGTTTTCTATTAGGGTTTGTGAGTTTTATTGTGATATCTTTTTAGCTACCCAACCCACCCTTGACTATTTACGGTTTTAATTTTAGGTGTGATACATCATTAATATTTTAAAATATCAATCTAAAAGTGTTCTTTTGGGATTTATTTTTCTTTATATTTTATTTTTGTCACATGCTATTCAAGATCCTAACCTTACACTGTGAATGAGTGCTCATCTAATCCTTATATGGACTGAACCAATGGGAATGATTTCTATTTCAATGCTCATAATGTTAATAATAAGTATTATTTTGACGCTCATGTGAACCAGTACTTTGCAAATTAGTTGACTAGTTTGGCTAATAATGATGAAACACACACTTATACTGAGGGGGGGTGAATCAGTATAGATTAAAACTTTACTCCTTAACTTAATCAAGCACAACAATATTACTTCAAGCCCCAATTATCCATAGTAGTATCATTCATGCAGGATGTAGTAATCTGAGAACATGCACAAGAGACACACAATTTTACGTGGAAACCCTTATTGAAAAAAAAAACCACGACAAAATATTGCTTGTATTAATCTTCTTACAAAATTTGTAGGCACCAACCCATTAGAGACTCCAATCCCCACCACTGAGTACCGACTTAGCAAGAGACTCCAATCTCTTCAACAAGAGGATCCAACTTCATGATTTGCACAAGGAGGCTCCAACCTTTGCAAGAATAATGTGATAATTTAATTTGCAACTGCCCTGCCACCTTCACACAGATCTGCCAAATTTTCTATTATAAATTTGCAATGTAGTCTTCGCAAATTTGCAATAATGTCTTCACAAAAATCTACAATAATATCTTCACTAAATTTGAAATAATGTTTTCATAAGTCTATCATAATGGCTTCACAAATATGCCATAAATTGTTCTTTAGATCTGCTGATGTATAGAAAGATGTTTGTTAAAAGCTTTCCTTCAAATGTCCTTCACAATGCCTTATTATTTCTCTTCCTAGGAGGGCGACTCTCAGAAAAGACACACACTCTTCCAAAAGAAATGACCTTTCATTTATAATTGCCTCTCCACATAGGTCAGCCAACATTTTAATTTAATTATTTTATTTGCTTTGCCCAAAGTTGGGCGCACCTTCCTAGGGGTCGTCCCTCTTTGAGACCCCATAAAATATAAATTATTTTATTTTTAAATTTAAACACCTCTAAATGAGGCAGCTACAAGAGGGGGGGTCATCTATTTGAATTTGATTTTGCAAACTAAAACCTCCAACAGGTGTATACCATGGGTCAACCCATATGCAATGTCTTCCAATCCTTTTGACATTTTAATGAAAATATTTTTTTCTAACAAATAAACAATGAGAAAATATGTTTCATGATGTGTTTGCTAATAGGCTATATGGGTTATGGAATTTGTAAGTGGTTTATGATAAGATTATTTAATCTATTGTGACTAGAGCATCCAAATAAACTTCTATGATTGATCCTTCCTCTACCATTACTCCTTCCACCACCACTATTCATCCCCATGGTACAATGGCTACTAGTCTACCACCATTTACTACTTACTCATTTTCCAATTTACCTCCCCTTTATGGTTCAACTCTTGGCTATGCACTTCCATTATATCACACCTCCATGCCTATTTCATCCTCCACTACTAGACTTATTATTGTTCCACTTGACCAAGCCTCTTCCATACTCGATAGTACATCCCATACCATGAACATTCTTGAGTTTCTTTCCTCTTCCATTCCTTTATCCCAAGTCGTCACTTAATCCTCATATGCTTGCACACATCAGGGTGGTTCCCAATCCTCATTAGTCACTATTGCCTCCTTAGATTCATTAAATCAAGTAGAAAATAGAGTGAATGCAAAGCCAAATGGACAAATATTGATGAATTTAAGGACACCATACATACATCACTATATTTTGATATTGTGATATATTGATTACCTATGGGTTTGTGGCACCTTAGTTTTCAATCTACAATGGAAAGGGTGAACTCAACACCCATCTTAGATCATATGTGACTACATGTGTATATTTTCTTTACAAGGATAAGTTGTTAACAAAATGATTTCCATGCACTTAAAAAAATTATGCTATTGAGTGTTTATTTTCTCTTCCTAAATGGTCTACACTTTTATTTGATGATCGTCCTAAAGAATTTTTAAATCAATTCAAAGTTAAATAGGCCTTAGAGTAATAATTATTGAGTAATTTTAGTGTGATTGAGGATAAAATGGATGCATTAGTGATTAGGTCTTTCAATTTTAATCTTTGTGATATAAATTGATCACCCCCTTACATGATCTTGAGTTGTAAACTAATACAAGACAATATGTACTTGAATAATTTTTCTTTTTTCATGGATTTGTGTGCACATGTTCAAATTGTAGAATCCAACTTGATAGTACATAATGCCTTTCAAATATGGTCTTCAAGTCAAAATAATTTCTATCATTCCAAGTTTTAAAAGTCCAACAACTTTTCAAAGGCTAATAATATGAAGGAAAATGTGCATCAAGTTGCACTAATTTTCCTTCTTTTAAACCAAATGCTTTGAGGAAATTTACTAAGATTCAAGAATCTATGGATGATGTATCGCGTGATATGGAAGACAATGTGGAACATGAATATATATCACATGGACAAGTTTTTAATGCTACATCTTCCTATCCTCCAAATCCACCAATTTCATTTTATGATGAGGAGATTGCACAAAACAATCATGATGGACCATTGTACATCATAGATAAGATGTAGGAATGAGATATTTGTGATTCTCTCATTGATCCTATAAACCAATGTATGAAAAATATCTTAGTACAAAATCAAAAACAAAATCATATTCACATGCTAGGGATTCTTTAAATATGATAAATGGAATATTGATTAAGACTTTGGGTTGTGTTATCTTAGCACATGAGTTTGGAATAAATATAATACAAGTCTTATGACATATCATTTTTGAACTCCACACTAGTTCTATATTTTACTCAAGTGAGACCATGGATAGATAATTTAAAATAGTTTCTTTAGTAGTACATCAATAAATTAAATTCATTCATGAAGGGTTATATAGATTAAAAAAGATAGTTCTAAACTAATTATGTAGCTAAGTTGCTTCACTTTAGATACATATATTCCAACTCTAAAAGAAGCCCATTATGAAAATCTGAAGAGGTTTTCATAAAACATTTCAAATCCTATTTCAAGAACAACCAAAACGACAAAAGAAGAAGCAATAACCAAAACAAGGAATATAAAGTTTAACATCATATACCAAAATAAAAAGGAAGAGATATGAGAAATAATATACCAAACAAGAACGAAATAAGGTCACAAAAAAACAAAAGAAACACAAATACCTAAATTTTATGCACGAAATACTATATGGAAACCAAAACAAGAAGTTTTGGTGTATTAAATACCTTTGTTTCCACCACATATGTAAGTTAAGAAGAAAGAGTGGAAAAAAAAGGAAATCCCTATTGTTATACCCATTGAAAATTTGTTTACACTTTGAATGAAGAAAAATGGAGAACAAACACATTTAATTGAAAATATAAGCAAAGAAGAGAAACAAGCAAACACATAAGATAAATTGCATGATTATTTTCGGCAAGATGAACATGATCTATTAGATGGTCCAACACTTACTATTTAAAAGGGGGCACATTAAAAGTGTTTTCAAAGAGCTATGAGCATAAGTAATCTTGGACCCAAGTTGAGTCTTGGTAGATGTTGATGATGTTTTCTGCACAACAACTTAGACAGAATATAATATCCTATCTCTCTTGAAAGGTAAATCTCTATCAACAAGCCTCAAGAGATAACCCCAAGGTCTCTAATGTTAGGTCTTGACAATGCATAAACAACTCAGTGATAAATGTGAAAATGTTGGTAATCACAATGGGACCTTACTACAAGCAAAATATTGAATCTCAATTTATCAGATCTAACAATGTAATGATACTTCAATCCTAAATTTAATCCAATAATCAAAGAAATAACAAAAGATAAGGGTTTCAAAGAAATTTCTAAACTTAATATTAAACCTAAGATTAACAATGCAAATGACCAACACTCGAAATGGACCAATCCCTCAAAACTGATTTCTACTTTGACCCAGATGGATTTGCAATCTTGTAGAAACAGTGCAATCTTCTAAGGTGTTAAGATTTTCAAATCATGAAAATTCATTCAAACAACCCTATTGCAATTGAAATGAATAAACCCTCACAATTGAACTAAGCACAATGAATATGAAGGTCCAGGCTAACTTTGCAAAGCAACTAACAATCAGTTGGTTGCAAAAAGTATGGACCATGGATTGCTGCAACACTTCAAATATCAAACCATAAACACTATTAAATCAAATCTAATTCTAAATATTATCTTCCTCAAAGCAATTCTAAAGATAGAATAACAAGAACCATGAAAGATAAGAAGAACACAAGTATGGCACCAAATCACAATGTCATTACTTGCATCAAATTATCCACTGAAGCAACAATTCTAGCTTTCTGTTACAATATTTGCTTGATAACTACTTGCTAACTCTTGCTCTACTTAATTCACTCTAACTATCTCTCTATTTGTCTATGTCTAAAACTTCTTAACCCTTACAAATGAGGCGAAATGTGATATTTATAGAACCCCCAAAACATGTCGGCCTGGATAGGACTTTACCATCATAATTAGGCACAGCAAGTCGGCCAAGAGAAATTCAAAATAAAATAAAATATGCACTAAATGCATGAACTTCATCTAGGTCGGCCTGGGATTTCCAATGCAGCTCGGACCAATGCATGGAAAAATAATAGGGAAGCACAAATCTCGAAGTAGCCCATCATCAACTACCTCCCCCTTTGTCCTTATTCTGATCCAACATTTCATGAACTTTCAAAAGCACCCTGTCCAAGTCGGCCATAGGTGGTAAAGGAAAAACCCTAAGTCACCGTTCAATTGATGCAATTTCTTCCCTTGATTGTTTCACCGACTTATCCCACTCCACCTTATATGCTAGGTACTTGTCAATGACAACAATGTAGGTGGCCGCATCATCCAACTGGTGCTTAGAAATAGAATCATCATTAATTGGGGCATAAACATCATGCCACCACTTCCTCAACTGTTCTAAAATCAAATACTTAGGGGCAATCTTCCTTCTCCTTTTCATGATCTCAAAGAAAGCAATGGATCCATTATACACACCAGCTAGGGTATCATCAATCTACCTCCTCTACTTGTAAATCTTCTTCAAAACCTTATGCCTGATCTGCAATGCCTCAAACCACTCCCAAGGTTCTGTAGCTCAGGAGGAAGGAATAATTTTATCATTTACTAACTTATCCTTGGTGTACTCCATGATGGTTTTGGTTTTCTGCAGCAGGGGATCTGTATCTTCTTGTCCTGAGCTAATACCTCCTTCAACCAATCAACCGCCCTTATAGCATCCTTCCCTTTTGACAAAATATCTTTAATGGCCTGATTTCCTTTGGTTCGCACCCCTTGCAGCCAATTTGCACCGGCAAGAGTAGAAGCCTTCATCTTCTCTAGTTCGGTCATAGTCTCCTGAGGTAAAGGATTCACAGCAGAAACCGAGGGGTTTATGGATTGCAAGGGCTTCATCAAATCTTCCAAGCATTTTCTAAGATTCTCATTTTCCTTCTTCAGCTTGTGCTTAGTCTTAATTTCCTTCCTCAATTTTTCCAAGATGACCACACTAGAACCCTCATAATCTTCAATATCTTATTCGATAGAAGTGGGGCCCAAATTGAAAGTCTGCACATTGTAATCCTTTGCAGCTACCTCATCTCTATTCTTATCCTGGGCAGCAGTTGCAATGTGGACAACTCTGTTATGAGCTTCATCCCTCTCGATCTTTGAAATCACCCTAGCCTTCTTTTTACCTTTATCTTTTCCAATCTTGGCTAGCAGCTCATTCCAATTGGGTGGGGTGTCCTCCACAACAACCTGTTTTCTTCTTATCTCCTTATCTAGCCAATTAGGGACAATAGATTCCAATTGTGCCCCACTCTGTTTCTCCTCTTCTTGTTGATCTTTAGGTACTTCTTCACTCAAACCCTGCTTCTGAGGAGTCTCACCCATCTGGCTCTCCTTCTCTTCAGCATGATCCTCCTTATGCTCAGGGGATGGAATCTTTTCTACCTCCTCCTCTCTTGGAGGTGATTTAACCTCTTCGGTTCCAACAGGTGACTCTGCATATGCAACCAAGGGAGACTGCATTACCTTTTCAACTTCAACTTCTGCACTATAAAGGTCACCTTCATGAAATTCCTCCCCTTCAGTATCTGGATGATCTTCAACTTCTTTGGATTCACCAGGTTCACTTTGAGCCTCATGGGCAGAAGCAACATCATCATGCTGCTCCTCATGAGAAAGAACCGAAGGAAGGTCTGTTTTAGGCCCACTATCCTTGGGAGGAGTCCTAGACCTCCTTGTATATACTCGTGCCTTCTCCTCTAAGCTTTCTACATTTACCACTGGTGGGGTAACTTCTTCTTCTCCTACCTTGGAGCTTGCCTTCTGTGATAGTCTTATGACTCTTCTCCTTTTGGGCACATGAACATCAACCTCAGGACCCTGATTTTCATTTTCCTTCTGTTCAGACCTCTTAGTCTTTGACCTTTTCTTAGCAATTGGTTTTCTCTGCTTTTCTGCTTCCTAGACTTCCTCCTCCTGAACACCTTTTATCTTGATTTTGAAAGGAGAATCCAGCTTGCCTTTGCCTTTGTCTTTAGGATCTTGCTCAGTTGACTCCTCAGAAGTAGAGTGAGGGTCCAAATCTCCCATCATCTCATAAGTGCATTGTACACCTTCATTCTCTAACTCCCACAGTTTTTGCCTTAGCCACATTCTAGTGAATTTGGTGACTGGATCCATCAACTGTTTTAGTTCTGTCTTTTCTTCATCTAACCAATCCACATCACCAATTGTCCTGTCCTTTACTGCCTCATAAGCATGATCCTGAATCAGGTTTCCATCATCCTCAAGTTGATCCGGGAATGCCCTCACATTGTATAATCAGATTGATTCCACTGGGAGCCAAGAGAACCTCTTCTTCCTGACTTCAAATTCATCACTACAATTGGCCCAGTAGTCCTCCAAATCAACCTTATGGCTATATTCTCTACTGGCCTTCTTTTGGGCTTCACCTGTGATGTCAAACCTTGATATCTTGGAGTGGAAAGATAAACCAAGAGTACTCATTTCCTCCTCAGAAGCTTGGGCATAACCAATTGAAGGAAAAGCCTCTCCAGTGCCAATCCTTAATGGGAAATCTCCACCAAAACTAGTTTTATGCTTGTCCCTCTTAACAATAGCATCAAAGTCACATATCTGTCTAGTGACTTCTAGAAGTATGATATGATTAGTTGGATACCTTGGAAGTCTGTAAGGGGCCCTTTGACAACCATCAATCCGGATGTATGAGAAAGTTGGGAATTAAATAAACCAAGCACCATATTTCTTGATCAACTCCTTGGCTTGGTCATAAATCCTTGTGTGCTCTGCTCCCTAAAGAAATCTGGTGATATGCATGGTGAATGCATCATTCACCCTCCTGTAACTCGAGCTTCCCAAATGCAACTGAGGGTAAACCTCATAGATAATATCATGTCCAAAGGTGCCTCTGGTACTCAATCCCTTGTATGGATGAAACCTTGCAAGAGAATAGACCAAGTATGAGGTCATTGTGAAGGTCTTAGTCTGCAACACATTGGATAGCTACTCATGAATCACTCTGCTAGTGACACCTGCCCACTGGTAGTCGGTCTTCTCCTGCTCCATCCTCATAATCACATGGAACATCCAATTTTCAAACATGCCAACATTCTTCAATCCAACCACCCTGCTAAGAAGAGTAATGGCATCATAATACTCCTTTTTGAATTTTGCCCTGAATAGCTATTTAGGCAACTTGGAATAATGAGACTTGGGCTTCTCCAGCGAGGAATTGATAAGCTGTTGAGATTTAACAGTCTGTTCATCATAGTACTCCTGAGCTGCCTTCATGTTGAATGCCACCACATGAGATCTATCTGCCATATCAAGAGTCTGAGCAATGGAAACAGGATTGAGATTCGCCACAATCCTCCCTTGAGGACCAATTATTCTTTGTGTCTCACTGTCATAGTTTCTAGCACACTCGAGGACCAACTCATAACACTACACTGTGGAAGGAAAACCAGCCACATGTGCCAATCCTGACTCTAACATCCTCTTAGCCACCAGAGGAAGGTCTTGCGCCGCCATTCTTCCTTTGAACTCCTCATAGTCCCAGAGGCCAACATTCATATCTGTTACTTCTGACCAAACAAAAGTGATCTTACTCTCAAGAATTCTGCTTTTGATGTCCATCTTAATCTTTTCTGCTTCAGAGATCGAAGACGCAGTCACTGCCTTGCTAGGTTCAACCTGCACTTGACAAGGAAATCATAGTAAAAACCATAGGAAATTAACGTTAATCCATCAAAACACCGTTAGAATGAACCTCATACAAACAAGATGTCATTGAATCTCATATAAAATGATCTTGATGAACTTCGGGTTTCAGGACCATCCACAGAATTTGAGCCAGGGAGGAATTTCGGGGAATTCTGGGCCAAACGAATTCCAGCGGAATAATCATGAAAATACCTACTAACAATTAAATCCGATCATTATCAATGAATAAACCACATAGGAGATCATAAGATAGCATGAATTAATCATAAAATGCATTAAAAAAACACTAACACATCATACTAATCCATATTTCCTTACATTTCACCAGATTTCGGGAAAATCCACCACAGACAGATTTCCGTGAAGGGGAAGACATTTTGTAAACTTTAGAAAATCTAGGTGGCACAGGACTTCGGGAAAATCTGGGGTCAACGAAAATCCACGGAATATATGAAACTCTGAAAATGATAGCGGATTCTGGAAAAATAGAGGGAATCGGGAATATCCGCTAAAGACAGAAAATTCTGAGGTGACTGCGAAACTCGAACATCGGCGTTAAATCATGATTTTTCCCAGAACACTAGACTGATCATAAATTTCAAAGATTTAAGCCTGAGACGAGTTTGATATGGGACTTCTATGGATTTTCTTAGCACTCTAGGCCAATTTGGAAGCAAACTAGGGTTAAATGGTGATGCCCTAAGTTTCAAACCCTATACATCCGCCATTAGCGCACATGCAAGCTCAAAATTTAAACATTTCAACTGCTAATTCTCGATTAGGGGAAAATCATGGTTCTCAAGCAAGATACATCAAAATGCAAATAAAAAAAGGACCTCAAAACTCCTTTTGGAGATGATAAATAAAGCAATGTTTGGAAGCCCTAACCATGAAATGATCAAATACTGAAGAATTCAAACCCCAATAAACTTTATAACACCAAAGCCTTATCAACAATCATCAATTAAAAGCAAGGCAATCGAAACCATACCATTGTGAAGTGGAAATCGATCTCAAAAGCAACAAATGTGAATCGAATGGCGCCCAACAAAGAGCACAACGGCAATACCCCAAATAAATCACCAGCAAATCGAATAATTCAAACTCAATGCCTCAAATCCAATCAAACACTCGCAAGAATTCACTCCTCAGCTCAATCGATGGAAAACAATAAGCATAATGGCATAAAAGACCTCAAAGATCGAATAAATACATCGTTCAAAGCTTGTACGAAGACATTAATGCCGCCGACAAGACAGCCAAGAAAAACCTGGGAACCCGACAACAGGACGGAATCCGGAAAAATCCAGACCACGCGGAATTTTGTGAAGATTGAAAATCTCCGGACCACAGTGCTCAGCTGGAGTTTGAACAGGATCCGGGAAAATCCAGCCGGGGTGGAAAGTCCCGAACTAGGGTGAAAACCTGAACTTAGCTCAAAATTAAAGATCTTCAATGAATAACTTAGGGAAGTCACTTAGGAAAACAAAATATACATTTTAGCGCATGCCAAAGTAAGATAAAACCTCAAAATGAAAGGGCCAAGACACCAAAATCGAAGCAAAAGAGGGTCCCTGCTTTCAGTGGGGCGTGCGTGCGAAAACTGCACAACAAATGGTGACTCTGCTGGGAAATGCTCCAAAGCATTTGATGATGAACAAGAATCAAGAACCCAAAATCTATGGTTTCAATCTCCACAATCAAACAAACAAATCAAAATGAAAAGATTAAAGAGTCAGATCCAAAGTGTAGACCGAACCTTCCATAAACAGAAAATCCAAGTGTGTGCATATGAGTTCATTTCCCTCCTTAAGCTACTGCAGGAAGAAAGCTTAGTCAAGACAGGCTACGTAAAGGATTCTAACTTCAAAAACAACCTGGATAGAGCCTCACTGCCAGTTAGGCGTCTATAGCCCCGACGAGGTTATCGCTGTGACTCTCCTGAACATAGCTCTATTGCCAGCCAGGCATCTATAGCCCCAATAGAGATATTCAGATACTCCCGATAAGTTGAATTCTTTCTTTTGATGTTCAATATTTCACTTTCTTTCTTTTGATATTCTTTCTGTGTCACTTTTCATTTCAACCTGTGAACAATGAAGTTCACACTCAGGACTGAGAACCACAATGGTACTGAAGCAGAAATAGGATTTTTCACTAGACAAGACCTTACAAGGGATCTACAGTAACATCAGGATTCTTAAGATACATGAGAGATATAAGATTTCAGAGTACTTCAAATTCAAATCAAAACTAGTGACCCATCTTCTATAAATCAAACATTTAGACTGTTGGCAGTAGCAAAGACTTCAACCATCCTTTCAAGATACAAGACTAAAGTCCACCAATAAAATACTTAAAACAGTCCCTGGTAATGATATATTTGCCATACAGGTGCAACACATCCAGGTGAAAACAGGAAAACTCTCAAAGCAAGAGCAAAGCAAAAAACCAAAACAAACCAAAAGCAAACCTACACTAACCAAAAAAAACAAAAGCAAAGCAGAAAGGGAAACCTAATCAAAGCAAAGCAAACAAAATAGAAAGGAAACCTAATCTAACTATATACAAGAAAAGAGCTGAAAACAACTCAAGACTTGAAATAATGCTTCAAATACTGCCCATTGACAGGTAGTGGGATATCCTCTCCAGTGAGAGTTTTCAAACGGAAAGCATTATCTCCCAGAATTTTTGAAATCTGGTAAGGGCCAAGCCAAAGTTTATCAAATTTTCCATGCTCCCCCTTACGGTCATGGGCTTTATCCCAATAATGAACCAAGTCAGAAATCCTAAAAGCTTTTACCTTGGCTCTTTTATCAAACCATCTCTTGACAACCCCCTGTAGTTTAGCAAAGTTTTCCAGGGCTTCGTCTCTTTTTTCCTCAAGGTGTAATAATTTAGCAAGTCTGGCCTCACACTTACCTCCCTCATCATAATATTCATTAATGAACTGCAAGGTGGGGATCTTTAACTGAATAGGAAACACAGGCTCTAATCCATAAACTAGGTGATAAGGTGATATTCCTATGGAAGTTTTATGTCTAGTATGATCTGCCCAAAGAGAAAATCTGAGTTGGGTATGTCAATCCTTCGAATTTCTTTCTAACAGTTTGCGAATAACAATCAGGAGATTTTTTTTGGATGACTCAGCTAAACCATTACCCTGAGGGTAATAGTTGGATGCAAACTTAATGATAATCCCATGATCAAAAGCCCAATTAGAAAATTTCAACGACGAAAATGTAGGACCATTATCACAAACTAAAGACATAGGACATCCAAAATGATTAATGATACCTGATTCAATAAAGTTAATTACCACCTCTGAAGTACATTGCTTGCAAGCAAGGGCCTCAGTCCATCTTGTAAAATAATCAATAACAGTAAGGATATACCCGTGACTTACAGAGGAAGGCAGATTGATTGGACCTATGAAGTCCATCCCCCACTATGCGAAAGGTTTTACCTAAAAGATTGGTTGGAGTGGGAGTGTTGCATACTTCTCTCTAGATGCCGCAGTTTGACACACATGACAAGTTCTGACGTGGTTGTGTGTATCCTTAAACAGTGTAGGCCAATAGTAACTAGCTCTCAAAATATGGTTTGTTGTAGAAGGTGCTGATCCATGGCCTATACCATATCTGTCGTGGAATTCCAACATCACTCTTTTAGATTCTGCCTTTCCTAGGCACCTTAAGTACACACCCTCATGATTTTTCTTATATAGGACAACTCCTTTCAGCATGAAACTATCACTCTTTAAATGCAATGCCCTTCTTTGTACTGCATTAAGATGATCAGGGCATCTCTGAGTTAGGAGGTAATGAACAATATCGTCATACCACTCGCCAGGAGAAACATCCTCTAAATTGTAACTCTGAGCTATAAGATCAGGGCCTGTCTCTGCCATTGTCTTTGTAAACCCTTACCCCCTTACTAGCTTCATAGGTTGAATTTCCATATTGTACTCTTGTAACATAGTTACCCATTTGGCTCTACATTCTCCCAGCTCATTCTGCATCAACAATAGCTTAACTGCAAGATCAAGAACTATTGCAATTTTTTTTTTTTAAGGATGTAGTGCCTAAATTTCTTTACAACTCTGACTAAGGCATAGGCCTTCTTTTCCACACTTGGATATCTCAGCTCTGCATCCTTCAAGGGTGCACTCATGAATGTGGGATGCTCGTTTCCTTGGTCCAATTTTTGAGTTAACATAGCATCACAAGAATGATCAGAAGCAAAAAAATATATATAGAATGGTCTAGCATAGTCTGGACTTACCAAAACAGGGGCTTCAACAATAGCCCTTTTTATCTCTACAAATGCTTCCTTTGCTTCTGCATTCCATTCAACTTTGGCCTCCTGCTTCAACATTGCATGATGGGGAGACTTACCTTTCAAGAGCATTCTTGCTCTTCCCAAGACCTATTCTCTGGTCTTTCGAGGGTATTCCTCTCTACCCTATTCAGGGATCTCTCCTAAACCCCTCTCACCACATAAGACTCCCCACCAATTTCAAATTCTTCTCCATTACTCTCAATTCGCCACTAGGCTTCCCTAGGCTCCAAACTGACCCAAAGTGTCCTAACCACTCCAGGGGCTAGGAAAGGATATTCTACTGTCTCTTTGTTGATTTGACACCTCACTGATCCATCTCATTGGATTCTTTCACCATTCTCCCATCGCTTTCTTGAAAAAACTCCATTTTAGGCCTTGTAGCCTTTTGCCCCAACTAGGCCTTCTAGAACCCGTTTTCTTGGCTTTTCTAAAAAATGGTCTTAACAACCCCAAAATATTTTTTGATATTCTTTCTAGTGGTACCCTAGGCTTCAATATTTACTAGGTGTAAGGTCTCCCAAGTGGCCGTTCATATGACTGTCCTCATACCTCCCTAATTTCAAGGGTTTCAAGGGTTTTAGCTCCTTTTTCCAACTTTGAGGCTTCAATGACCTCCTCAACTCTCCTCCTTGCACACACATGTCTGGAATACATGTTCCCACACTCCCATGCTCTTGATTGGCACAAACCAATCCATTTAGCAGCTTTCTTTACTACTGTCCTCTCCAAGCCACTAGCCAGAATGCACTTGCACTCGCCTAGTGCTTGATAGTTTCTTCACTTCCCCTGCAAACAAAGAATCCTATACCTATATGTACATTATTTACACATTCCCCAGCTTTATTCCAAGTGGCCATGAGAGGAAAGCCACGGGAATTCAAGTGGGACTCATTATTCACAAAACTGGCCCAAACTGGCAATGAGTCCAAAAACCCAAAAACTTGCAAAACCTTAACCAGTTGGTCTAAATGACTAATCTAATTCTAGGTATAGTAATAAAATGACACAAATGAAACACTCAAAGCATCAAGTTAGTCCTTTCAATCCATTCTTGACTGGATGAAAGCTCAAACACAAAAATGCACTCAAAAGTTGTTGAATTCCAATCACACAAAAATGCTCTCCAAGTCTCAATTCATGAAAATGAACTTCCAACCCAGGTATTAGGGTTTGGATGACCTTATATACCTTTCTCCCACGTTCTAGGACCCTTGGGTCGGACTTAGAACAATATTAATGCTATTTTTCAACTTTTAGGCCAAATTGCCAAGGCAACATTGCCAAAATGCTCAAATTGCCAAGATTTGTCTAGGAACTCATAAAGTTCAAGAATCTAAGCCAAAAATACCCTAACACACTCTCAAAAACAACCTAGGGACTTTATATCATAGTCCTTATTCCCTTGTTGGTTGGCTAGAACCACCTACAAGCCAAAAATCACTAAGATCTTCCAAAAGACCTTAAGGTGCTCCTGCACCATTCTCCCCCTGCAACAAAGAGGTTAAGGAACCCGTGATGTCAAGAGTTCCTCACTAATTCCATGCTTCTTAAATTCACCTTCTGCTATCCAAGTAGCCTTTGACTCCGGTTGATGTCTCCACTTCACTAGGTGCTCCATGTATGTCTTGTGCCTAGTCTTCTTCTTCACCTTTGAGTCTAGAATCTTGTCCACTTGTGGGATGATCTAATCTGGTACCTTGAGTGCTTCCACATCATTGTTTATCTCAGCATTGTACTGTTCTTCATCCATTTCTGGTCCTTTATACTTCACCAAGTCCTTCACATTGAAGATAGGAGAAATAGACATCTCCTTGGGTAACTCCACCTTGTATGCATTTGACCCATACTTAGCCAACACTTTACATGGCCCTATCCTTTTCATCTGCAGCTTTCTTGGTATGCCTTTCTGTAACCTTTCCTTGTTCAAGTATACCATCACTAAATCACCTATCTCAAATTGTAATTCTCTTCTCCCTTCATCTCTCTTAGCCTTCAACATTTGATTAGCCTCTATCAATGTCTTCTTTACCTGCTCATGAACCTCTCTCATTGACTGAGCAAAATCATCGGCATGTCCACTGATCCCTTCATATCCTTGTAGATCCCTAAGCTCAAGTACACCCCTTGGATGTAAGCCATATACTATTTCAAATGGACTCTTACCCGTTGTTCTATTTGTGCTATCATTGTAAGCAAATTCAGCTTGTGGAATCACTTGTTCCCATCCTTGTCCATACTCCTTAGTTAAGCATCTCAACAAGTTTCCAAGTACCCTATTGATCACCTTTTTTTGTCCATCCGTTTGAGGATGATATGTTGAGCTATGAGACAAGTTGGTTCCTAGCCTCTTCCATTTCCAAAAGTGTCCCATAAACTTCACATCTCTGTCTGCAACTATGCTCTTTGGCAACCCATGTATCCTCACTACTTCCTTGAAGAATAGGTGTGCAATCTAACTTGCATCATGTGTTGTCTTGCATGGTATTAAATGGCTCATCTTGCTGAATCTATCCACTACAACAAACACACTGTCCAAATCAGTTGGTGTCCTAGGTAGACCTACTATGAAGTCCATGCTTATGCATTCCCATGGTCTATTTGGAATGGGTAATGGTTGATAAAGACCTGCATTTGTTGATGTTCCCTTTTCCTTTTGACATACTCCACATTGTTCAACATATCTTCTTACATCTCTTTGCATCTTAGGCCACCAATAGAACCTCTCCACTAAGTCTAGTGTCTTGTTCAAACCAAAGTGACCACTCAAACTGCCATTATGCTTTTCTTGGATTAGATTCTCCCTCATAGAACCTCTAGGAACACACAATTGCTTCCCCCTAAACAATAAGCCATTTTTCAAGGTGTAATTAGCATATTCACTATGAAAATGGTTGTCAAAATCAGTACATACCTTGTATATTTATGAGAAATCAGAATCTCCTTCATATAGATCTTTGAATCCTTCAACCCCTGTGCTTTGTAGTTGTATCTCTTGGACAGTAAGCAACATCCTACTAAGAGCATCAACAACCTTGTTGTTAACCCCCTTCTTATGCTTGATGGTAAAAGTGTATGATTGCAAAAACTCCATCCACTTGATATGCCTCAAACTGAGCTTCTCTTGAGTGTTGATGTAACTTAAGGCCTGATTGTCGGTGTATACCACAAATTCTTTTGGCAATAGGTAGTGCCTCCACTTCTTAAGAGCCTGCACTAAAGCATACAACTCTAAGTCATAGGATGAGTACCTAGACTTTGCTTCATTCAACCTTTCACTAAAGAATGCCACTGGCCTGCCTTCTTGGCTTAGGACAACTCCTACTGCTATGTTACTTGCATCACATTGTACTATGAATGGTTTGTCAAAACTTGGTAAAACTAAGATAGGTTGGGTAGCTATCTCCCTCTTCAACCTTTCAAATCCTTCATTGGCTTCTTTGGTCCACACAAACTTTGTTTTCAGTCCTCCTTTGATGGTGTCAAGAACTAGTGCACAAATTTCACTAAACCTTCTCACAAATTTCCTATAGAACTGAGCTAATCCATGGAAACTCCTAACTTTTGTCCCTGTCTTTGGAGTAGGCCAGCTGAGAATGGCTTCAACCTTGCTTTTGTCCATCTTCAAGTTCCCTTGGGATACTACAAATCCTAGATAGACCAATTCTTGCTTCATGAACTCACTCTTCTCAAGGTTTATGGTGAGCTTCTCCTCTTGAAGTTTTCTCAACACAAGTTCTAGGTGCTTCATATGTTCTTCTTTTGTTTTGCTAAAGATGAGGATATCATCTAGGTAGACAACCACAAAGACTCCTATGTAGTCCTTCAAGACCTCATTCATCACCCTCATAAAAGTGCTAGGTGCATTTGTAAGCCCGAATGGCATCACTAACCATTCATACAACCCTTCTATGGTTTTAAATGCTAACTTCCATTCATCTCCTTCTTTCATCCTAATCTGATAATAGCCACTTTTCAAATCAATTTTGGAATAGAACTTAGCACCCCCTAAACAGTCCATTAGATCTTCTATCCTAGGAATAGGAAACCTATATCTAATGGTTATCCTATTTATGGCCCTAGAATCAGTACACATCCTCCACTTGTCTCCCTTCTTAGGTGCCAACACAACTGGAACAACACATGGACTTATGCTCTTTCTGATCAGCCCTTGGTCCAAAAGTTCTTGAACTTGCCTTGCTATCTCCTTATTCTGCTCCAGTGTCATCTTGTATGCAGCCTTGTTAGGTAGTGTTTCTCCTAGTATAAAGTCTATTTGATGACTGATTGCTCTCTTGGGTGGTAGTGTAGCTGGTGTACCTTCACAAATGATGTCCCTAAACTGATCCAACAGACGCTTCACTTCTACTATCATAGGTAGCTGATTAGATAACTCCTCTTCCTTTGGCTTCAACATGATTGCATATTCCTCTCCTTCTTCCTCCTTTATGTCCTGTAGGAATCCCTTTCTACTCATCAAAAGTGCACTAGTTTTTTCCTTTTCCACTGTGTTTTCTTCTATCAAAGATTGAATTTTATAAGTCACTCCATCCTTCTTGAATGAGTACTTATTCTCCTTGCCATGGTGTATTGCCTCCCTGTCATATTGCCATGGTCTTCCAAGCAGCAAATGGCATGCATCCATTGGTAACACATCACATAGTATCTTGTCTTGATACTTTCCTATAGCAAACTCAACCCAAACTTGTTCATTGACCAATATATTCTGCCCTTTGTTCAACCAAGTAACCTTGTAAGGACACACATGGGGCATCTTGGTGAGTTTCAACTTTTGTACTGCCTCCTCTAAGATGACATTATCAGTTGATCCTGAGTCTATGATGACCTTGCAAACCTTACCTTGTATCTTGCACTTGACTCTAAAAAGAGCTCTCCTTTGTTTGTGTTCATCCTCGGTAGGTGCTTTGATCAAAATCCTTCTTAACATGAGTTGTTCTCCTTTCTCTGAATCCAAACTTACTTCTGAGTTTTTAGAGTAGTCCTCTTCTTGGACATATGTAATCTTCCTCTCACCTTGTGAAGATGCTGGCTTGTCTGGACACCTATAAGCTGGATGACCCAACTGTCCACAATTGTAGCATTTCATGCAAGAAAAGTGTGAACTTCTCCCAAAGCTTCCTGATCTGCCTCTTCCACCATTGTTAGAGCTTCTACCTTTGTATCCCCCTCTATTATTTGCCTCATGGGATTGTTCTCCAACCTTGGAATCCCCTTGGCCTTTGTTCTCATGGCTTCTTCCACCAAAACCTCCTCTACGTCCACCTCTAGAGTCTCTACCTCTTCCTTTACCTCTAGTATTGGAATCTTGTTTCTTTTTTAGTTTCTCTTCCACCTTAATAGCCATTTGATAGCAGCTATGGAGGGTAGTAAGTGTGAAAAGACTCAACTCCTCTTGTATGTTCCATCTAAGACCGTTTAGATACCTAGCAACCTTGATGCTTTCAACTTCTTGCACTCTAGATCTAAGGATTAGTTTTTGGAACTCCTCTGTATATGCAACTACATCTAGGTCTCTTTGTCTGAGATTTTGTCTCTTCTTGTGCAATTGAATATCATAGTCTTCAGGTAGATAGTTCTCCTTCACTTTAGCCACCATAGTTTTCCAACTTCCTATGGGTTTCTTGCCTTCCTTCTCTCTTTCTTCTTGTAGAAACTTCCACCAAGTTAGTGCTTGTCCTCTTAACCTTGATTTGGCTATCTTCACCTTTTGTGCTTCTGTAATTCCATGACATTCAAAGTGATTCTCCATTCCCTCTATCCATTTCATAACCAACTCTGCATCCATTCTTCCTGTGAACACTAGGACACCTTCAAGTCCTTGCCACTCAATGCCTTCAATGCTTTGAGGAAGGGTTCCTCTGCTAATGGAGGGTCAGGTTCTGGTTCTGTGTCCTCCTCCACTTGGTATTTACCCTTGTCTTTGTCCTCTGACAACTGCACTTTTATCTTACTTGTTGTTTCAGCAACTTCTTCCAATTTTTGCTTCATCTCTTCCATAGCCTCTTCAAGACGCCTATTCTTCTCTTGTTTCTATGTAAAGTCTCTAGCTAGCTCTGCATTGGTCACCATGGTGTTCTCTACTATGGATTCACTTCTTTCTGACATTCACTTCTCAATTCCCAAGCCTTGTATGGCTCTGATACCAATTTGATGGGGAGACTTACCTTTCAAGAGCACTCTTGCTCTTCCCAAGACCTATTCTATGGTATTCCGAGGGTATTCCTCTCTAACCTATTCATGGATCTCTCCTAAACCTCTCTCACCTCATAAGACTCCCCACCAATTTCAAATTCTTCTTCATTACTCTCAATTCGCCACTAGGCTTCCCTAGGCTCCAAACTGACCCAAAGTGTCCTAACCACTCCAGGGGATAGGAAAGGATATTCTACTGTCTCTTTGTTGATTTGACACCTCACTGATCCATCTCATTGTATTCTTTCACCATTCTCCCATCACTTTCTTGAAAAAACTCCATTTTAGGCCTTGTAGCCTTTTGCCCCAACTAGGCCTCCTAGAACCTGTTTTCTTGGCTTTTCTAAAAAACTGTCTTAACAACCCCAAAATATTTTTTTATATTCTTTCTAGTGGTACCCTAGGCTTCAATATTTACTAGGTGTAAGGTCTCCCAAGTGGTCTTTCATATGACTGTCCTCATACCTCCCTAATTTCAAGGGTTTCAAGGGTTTTAGCTCCTTTTTCCACTTTGAGGGCTTCAATGACCTCCTCAACTCTCCTCCTTGCAAAAACATGTCTAGAATACATGTGACCACACTCCCATGCTCTTTATTGGCACAAACCAATCCATTTAGCAACTTTCTTTACTACTATCCTCTCCAAGCCACTAGCCAGAATGCACTTGCACTCGCCTAGTGCTTGATAGTTTCTTCACTTCCCCTACAAAAAAAGACTCCTATACCTGTATTTACATTATTTAAATATTCCCCAACTTGATTCCAAGTGTCCATGAGAGGAAAGCCACGGTAATTCAAGTGGGACTCATTATTCACAAAACTGGCCCAAACCGGCAGTGAGTCCAAAAACCCAAAAACTTGCAAAACCTTAACCAGTTGGTCTAAATGACTAATATAATTCTAGGTACAGTAAGTAAATGACACAAATGAAACACTCAAATCATCAGGTTAGTCCTTTCAATCCATTCTTGACTGGATGAAAGCTCAAACACAAAAATGCACTCAAAAATTGTTGAATTCCAATCACACAAAAATGCACTCCAAGTCTCAATTCATGAAAATGAACTTCCAACCAAGGTATTAGGGTTTGGATGACCTTATATACCTTTCTCCCATGTTCTAGGACCCTTGCGTCATACTTAGAACAACATTAATGCTATTTTTCAACTTTTAGGCCAAATTGCCAAGGCAACATTGCAAAAATGCTCAAATTGCCAAGATTTGTCTAGGAACTCATAAAGTTCAAGACTCTAAGCCAAACCTACCCTAACACACTCTCAAAAAAAACCTAGGGACTTTATATCATAGTCCTTATTCCCTTGGTGGTTGGCTAGAACCACCTACAAGCCAAAAATCACTAAGATCTTCCAAAAGACCTTAAGGTGCTCTTGCACCATTGCATTAAGTGGCTTGACTATTTCTGTGAACCTAGTGATGAACTTCCTGACAAAGTTGATCTTACCAAAGAATGATTTCATTTCTTTCTTGCTAGCAGGTGGTGGGATTTTGATTATGGCTTCTATTCATTCTAGATCAATGGAAATTCCTTTCTCAGAGAGAACATGCCCCAGCAATTTACCCTCTGTGACTCCAAAGATGCATTTCTTTGGATTGAGTGATATCCCAAACTCTCTGCATTTCTGAAAAAATTTGCACAAATCTGAGATATGATCACCTCTCCTCTTGGAAAAGACTGTGATATCATCCATATAAATGATTATGCACTTACCAATTATGTCTTTAAAGGCAATGTCCATGGCTCTTTGGAATGTGGCTCCAACATTAATCAAGCCAAAGGGAATCCTCTTATAGGAAAAAGTGCCCCACTTGGTGGTGAAAGAAGTCTTGTGCCTATCCTCATACTGTACCATGACTGGTTGTATCCTAAATAACCATCCAAGAAAGACATCATCTGAGATCCATTGACAATCTGGAGTACTTCATCCAGTGAGGGTACTGGTTAATTATCTTTTTCTGAAGCTCTGTTTAGGTTCCTGAAATCCACACATAGCCTGATTTCACCATTTTTCTTTCGCATTGGAACCAAGTTTTCAACCCAAGTAGAGTGTCTAACTAGAAATATTATTCTTCCAGACAATAGTTTTTGCACTTCCTTCTGTATTATGGGTTCCAGTAAAGCATTGATGGGCCTTTGCCTCTGTTTGAAAGGTTTTACTCTTGGATTGAGGGGGATAGTATGGGTTATGATTGATTTATCATAAGTCTTTAAGTCCTCATAACTCTAGGCTATCACATCTAGATATCTATATAGTGCAGCGATGATTCCTTTCCTTTCTTCAGGAGTACACACTTTGCCAATAAAGACATTTTTAACATCATCCTGAGTTCCCATATTATATTTATCACACTGTCCACTAATGGACTCTTTCCTAGCATCCTGTTCTTGCTCCTTAACCTTGTCCAGATCAAAAATCCTTTCTAATTGCACCATTCCCCTAGGAATTGTGTTGGTCTTCAAGTTAATTACACCTTCCAAGTCCATTTCTGCTTCTTGGAGTTCAGTTTCATCAATGATTTGAGAAGCAAAGACATTTGTACTAGTAATGAAATCTAAGATATGCTTTTCATCTTCGAATACCTGGAAGTTGGTGACATTATCAGGTACTGAGGGTACTAGGGTTAGCTCCACAGTTAACTTCTTTAGTCTAGAAAGAGACAGAGGTGGCAATGTACTGGCTGCCTGGGCCAGGGAGTCACCTGTCTGGTTTTTACTTCATGGAATCAACTGAATGTTGAAGGCATCAAATCCTTCAATAATATCCCATACTCTATGTCTATAGTTGGTCATTCTCCTGTCATGACAAGAGTATTGTCTCCTAACTTGCTTGACTACTAACTCAGAATCCCCAAAAACTCGCAAGATCTTAACCTTTTTCTTCAACGCCATTAACAGTCCATGCACCAAAGCTTCATATTCTGCTACATTATTCGTACAGTGAAATTGAAGTCTATGAGAAGCAAAAAATGTCTTACCTCTTGGACTAATTAGCTCGAAACTAGCCCCGGCTCCTTGCTTGGATTTGGACCCGTCAAATCTTAGAGTCCAGCAACTAGCAACTGCAGATTTCCTTGCTGTATGACTTGCACTGTTGCTGTTGGATGGTTTTTCAGAAGGCATTACTCTTTTCCCTTTGGGATCCTCTTGGACATTCTGGATATCAATTTTAACTGCAGGAGTGGGATTGATACGTTTCTGTATTTGTTCCACTATAGCCTGACATAAGCAACAGTCCAATTCTGAATGAGAGGCATTATGCACCCTGCACCAATTGGGCAAGAGTAATTCCCCAAAGTTCATTCCTCTTCCCAACTGAACTTGATCTTCAATGCTCTTCTGAATGAACTCTTGAAAATTATCTAGCAAACCAAGCTGACTATCTTTCAGATCATCATTATTTTCAACTGGTTCAACTAGGGCTTTAGTACCACCGGATTCTGTTGTAAGGTCAACAGGTGTTGTGTGGAACATAAGAACTTCCTCCACATCTGACTCTTCAAAAGGGACCGCGAGCATATAGTTACCCATACTTACTTCTGATACCAGAATTTCAGTAGAGGTTTTCTGATATTCCATGATCATGTACTTCATTCTGGGTTCTCTTTCAATTCTAATCTGGTTTGGCACTCCCTTCCAAGGAAGCCACATATGGGAGTGATCAGTCGAGACATATCCATTCAAATCCCTAGTAAAGTCTCTTCCCAGGATTAGGCCATAAGTGTCAAGTATGTCAGCCACCTGTATATTGATAACTTGCTGAATTATAGGATCAAAAGCAATCTGCATATGCATCATATTTAACTCTCCTACAACATTGAATTCAGTCCTATCCAATTGTGTGACTTTCTTTTGCGAGTCAATAGGAGTAATACCCGTATCTCTACATACACCGAAAGGCATAACATTGGTTGAAGCACCAGAATCTAGCAAACAATTATGCAAATTCTTACCGAAGATTCAAACAAAAATCAAGAATGGAGATGTGTCTGTTTTCCCCTGAAATAGAGTTAAGGGAGTATCTACTTGAGCAACTTGAGATTTTTCCTTCTCTTTCCCATTATCTCTAGGGGGTATATGGACTTGATTATGAGTCTGATTTTGTCTTCCTACTGATTGAGAACTAGATGCTCTATTGACACTTTCGCTAACTGATTTATCTTGTGACATGGAATTGGCATTATAAGCTCCTAGAACTGCATTCCTAATGGTTGGAACTCTCAATAACTCAAATGCAGATAGGCTTACCTTTAATTTTCTAAGTTCTTCAGCAACATACATGGCCAACTGTTCTTCACTTAAATCAGCAGTGGTCTCCTTTGGGTATTCTATCACTCTGTCTTTGTTCGCATCAACACTTCTCCCTTTTGGCACATTAACATGCCCTGGATCTTGAGATAAATATTGCCTGGACACATGAGGCAGTGATGGATTATTTCTAGCATTAGGGTTTGGAGGTGTGTTGAAATTATTTGGTGGAATGGAAGTAGTGAAGGGGCCTCCAGCTTGTGGACGTCTATGTGGAAATTACCTCAAGTCATACTTCTTGACAGGTCTCTGGAAGGTCTGCACTTCTTCAACAAAAGCCTCTTCTTCATCTCTAGAACCATTAGCATTCACTGGACTCTCATCAAATAACTGTGTCATTTCATCCCCATTGCATACCTGGTCTACCTCGTCCTCCAACTGGTCAGACTCTTCTTTAGGTACATTCTCCTTACTTTGTGGAAAATGAGCATGATTTAATACCAACACTGGTGAATCATAAGGAGTAGATGGTACTATTTCCTGACCGCTGGCATTGTTCTCCACTTTGTACTGAAAGATTGAGGCTGCTATTTGGAATTCTTGACAATCTAAGTCAAAATGCTGACTCATTTTGTGGAGCCTACACCATCCTGATAAAGCAGCCTCAGCTAGATATACACCGCTAGGAGGCTTCTCTTGATTAACTAGATGATTGAAAGACTGATTGACAGGTTTATTAACTGGTTGATCCAGTGGGGTGGGGACTCCTCCATTGTTGGGCCCTGTGTTCCAAGTTTTGTTCTTCCTTGGTGGCTACCTCCTATCGAACCCTTATCCACCACCTATGTCAAAGTTCTGGCCTGAGGATTGCCCTTTATCGTAGTTCTGTCTTTTATCATTATTATACCCTCTATCATTATTAAATCCTTGATCATTGTTATACCCTCTTTCATTGTTGTAACCTCTGTCTTGATTATATCCTCTTTCATTATTGTATCCTCTTTCATGACGTTTCCCTCTATCAAAGTGTTGTCCATGTGGATTTTCTCTGTTCTGATTGGACTACATATCTCTCTGAGCAACTTGCAACTGATTGTTCTGGTTCCTCAAGTAAGTCACCTCCATATTCAACTTCTTTATTTGTTCAGACAATTCATCTAGTCTCTCCTTGTTAGGGTTACTGTATGGAGGCTGATTCACATTATTCTGGGAATACCCTACTACAACATTGGCATTCAGTGATTGGTTCAAGACTTTAGAATTCTACAGGTATGGGGGATAGCTACCCTGAGGCTTTATATGTAGAGGTTGATTCAAATTTTGCTGAGGGTAACCAATTGTGGATGAAACTTGTCCCACAGGAGGTCCTGGATGAGGGACCAGAGGCAACTAAGGTACCAGATTCATAACAGGAGTATGGTTGGTAAGAGCCTAGTTGAGAGCTGGAACTTGTCCAGGGTGAGCAACGGGTCCTAATGAGGGTAAAGGCCTAGATAGATGTTTCCTTAAAGCAGTGCTATTTACAGCCTCTGCATATGCATCAAGTAGATTAGCAGGAGGGTTATTACTCCACTTCATAAATGTAGCTGTCAAACTGTCAAGTCCCTCGTAATAAACTTATAAAGCAGTGGGCTCATCAACAACATAAGGAGCCTGTAGTCTCGTATAAGCACGATGAAACCTATTGTTGAAGGACCCTATAGGCTCATTGACCTCTCTTTTAATATTAGTGAATTGACGGTAAAGCTCATTGGAAATAATGGGAATTCGAAACTTCTCCAAAAATGTAGTTTCTAACTCAGTCCAATGTTGGATAGATCCAACAGGTAAATGGTTGTTCCAATAGAATGCATCCTCCCCCAATGAATAAGGAAAGAGTCTACAAGCTACATCCTCATGGTTTATCCCTCTATCCTTAAGGCCAGTCTGAAAGATCCTGATGTGTTCCTCAACAGTTCTATTGGGATCGTTGACATGGAATTTTGAACAAAAGTGTTCAGGGTTTTTGGGCATAACATTGTAATTAGCAAAACTCAATGGAGATGGGTTGGTTGCTAGGAAAGCCATTGGTGGAGGTGGGGGTGGTAATGGCTGATTTATGAATGGCTGAGGTTGTGGAATGGGAATGTCCTGAAAATCAAATGAATATGATCCTGATGAGGATGGGGATGATGGAGGTGACAGAGGTGGATGGGATGATGATGATTCTCCCCTTCTATTGGTCCTCCTACACCTAGTAGGGTCTAGTAATTCCTGATATTCCCCCTCTCCTGGAGTGGATCTTGTTCTTCTTCTGAATCTCTCAGGAGAGATAGCATTCAAAAATTGATCCAACTTGCTTATTCAGGCCCTTCTTTTAGCATGAATTTGTTGATGATATTTTCTGCACAACAACAACTTAGAAAAAATATAATATCCTATCTCTCTTGAAAGGTAAATCTCTATCAGCAAGCCTCAAGAGATAATCCCAAGGTCTCTAATGTCAGGTCTTGACAATGCATAAACAACTCAGTGATAAATGTGAAAATGTTGGTAATCACAATGGGACCTTACTACAAGCAAAATATTAAATCTCAATTTATCAGATCTAACAATGTAATGATACTTCAATCCTAAATTTAATCCAATAATCAAAGAAATAACAAAAGATAAGGGTTTCAAAGAAATTTCTAAACTTAATATTAAACCTAAGATTAAGAATGCAAATGACCAACACTTGAAATGGACCAATCCCTCAAAACTGATTTCTACTTTGACCCAGATGGATCTGCAATCTTATAGAAACAGTGCAATCTTCTAAGGTGTTAAGATTTTCAAATCATGAACATTCATTCAAACAACCCTATTGCAATTGAAATGAATAAACCCTCACAATTGAACTAAGCACAATGAATATGAAGGTCCAGGCTAACTTTGCAAAGCAACTAACAATCAGTTGGTTGCGAAAAGTATGGACCAAGGATTGCTGCAACACTTCAAATATCAAACCATAAACACTATTAAATCAAATCTAATTCTAAATATTATCTTCCTCAAAGCAATTCTAAAGATAGAATAACAAGAACCATGCAAGATAAGAAGAACACAAGTATGGCACCAAATCACAATGTCATTACTTGCATCAAATTATCCACAGTAGCAACAATTCCAACTTTCTGTTACAATATTTGCTTGAGAACAACTACTTGCTAACTCTTGCTCTACTTAATTCGCTATAACTATCTCTCTATTTGTCTATGTCTAAAACTTCTTAACCCTTACAAATGAGGCGAAATGCCATATTTATAGAACCTCCAAAACATGTCAACCTAGATAGGATTTTACAATAATAATTAGGCACAACAAGTCGGCCAAGAGAAATTCAAAATAAAATAAAATATGAAATAAATGCATAAACTTCATCCAGGCCGGCCTAGGATTTCCAATGCAGCTCGGACCAATGCATGGAAAAATAATAGGGAAGCACAAATATCGATGTAGCCCATCATCAACTACCTTCCCATTTGTCCTTTTTCCGATCCAGCATTTCATGAACTTTCAAAAGCACCCTGTCCAAGTCAGCCACAGGTAGTAAAGGAAAAACCCTAAGTCATCGTTCAATTGATGTAATTTCTTCCCTTGATTGTTTCACCGACTTATCCCACTCCACCTTATATGCTAGGTACTTGTCAATGACAACAATGTAGGTGGCTGCATCATCCAATTTGTGCTCAGAAACGTAATCATCATTAATTGGGGCATAAACATCATGCCACCACTTCCGCAACTGTTCTAAACTCAAATACTTAGGGGAAATCTTCCTTCTCCCTGTCATGATCTCAAAGAAAGCAATGGATCCATTATACACACCAGCTAGGGTATCATCAATCTGCCTCCTCTACTTGTAAATCTTCTTCAAAACCTTTTGCCTGATTTGCAATGCCTCAAACCACTCCCAAGGTTCAGTAGCTCCGGAGGAAGGAAGAATTTTATCATTTACTAACTTATCCTTGGTGTACTCCATGATGGTTTTGGTTTTATGTAGCAGGAGATCTGTATCTTCTTTGTCCTAAGCTAATACCTCCTTCAACCAATCAACCACCCTTATAGCATCCTTCCCTATTGACATAATATCTTTAATGGCCTCATTTCCTTTGGTTCGCACCCCTTGCAGCCAATTTGCAGCAGCAAGATTAGAAGCCTCCATCTTCTCCAGTTCGATGATAGTCTCCTGAGGTAAAGGATTTGCAGCAGAAACCGAGGGGTTAATGGATTGCAAGGGCTTCATCAAATCTTCCAAGCATTTACTGAGATTCTCATTTTCCTTCTTCAGCTCATGCTTAGTCTTTATTTCCTTCCTCAATCTGCCCAAGATGACCGCACTAGAACCCTCATAATCTTCAATAGCTTGCTCGACAGAAGTGGGCCCCAAATTGAAAGTCTGCACATTGTAATCCTTTGCAGCTACCTCATCTCTATTCTTATCCTGCACAGGAGTTTCAATGTGGACAACTCTGTTATTAGCTTCATCCCTCTCGATCTTTGAAATCACCCTAGCCTTCTTTTTACCTTTATCTTTTCCAATCTTGGCTAGCATCTCAGTCCAATTGGGTGGGGTGTCCTCCACAACAACCTGTTTTCTTCTTATCTCCTTATCCAACCAATCAGGGACAAGGGATTCCAATTGTGCCCCACTCTGTTTCTCCTCTTCTTGTTGATCTTTAGGTACTTCTTCACTCAAACCCTGCTTCTGAGGAGTCTCACCCGTCTGGCTCTCCTTCTCTTTAGCATGCTCCTCCTTATGCTCAAGGGATGGAATCTTTTCTGCCTCCTCTCTTGAAGGTGATTTAACCTCTTCGGTTCCAATAGGTGACTCTGCATATGCAACCAAGGGAGACTGCATTACCTTTTCAACTTCAGGTTCTGAACTATAAAGGTCACCTTCATGAAATTCCTCCCCTTCAGTATCTGGATGATCTTCAACTTCTTTGGATTCACCAGGTTCACTTTGAGCCTTATGGGCGGAAGGAACATCATCATGCTGCTCCTCATGAGAAACAACCAGAGGAAGGTCTATTTTAGGCACACTATCCTTAGGAGGAGTCCTAGACTTCCTTGTATATACTCATGCCTTCTCCTCTTAGCTTTCTACATTTACCACCGGTGGGGTAACTTCTTCTTCTCCTACCTTGGAGCTTGCCTTCTGTGACAGTCTTATGAATCTTCTCCTTTTGGGCACAGGAACATCAACCTCAGGACCCTGCTTTTCATTTTCCTTCTGTTCAGACCTCTTAGTCTTTGAACTTTTCTTAGCAATTGGTTTTCTCTACTTTTCTACTTCCTGGACTTCCTCCTCCTGAACACCTTTTATCTTGATTTTGAAAGGAGAATCCAACTTTCCTTTTCCTTTGTCTTTAGGATCCTACTTGGTTGACTCCTCAGAATTAGAGTGAGGGTCCAAATCTCCCATCATCTCATAGGTGCATTGTACACCTTCATTCTCTAACTCCCACAGTTTGTGCCTTAGCCACATTCTAGTGAATTTGGTGACTGGATCAATCAGTTGTTTTAGTTCTGTCTTTTCTTCTTCTAACCAATCCACATCACCAATTGGCCTATCCTTTATTGCCTCATAAGCATGATCCCGAATCAGGTTTCCATCATCCTCAAGTTGATCCGGGACTGCCCTCACATTGTATAATCGGATTGATTCCACTGGGAGCCGAGAGAACCTCTTCTTCCTGACTTCAAATTCATCACTACAATTGGCCCAGTAGTCCTCCAAATCAACCTTATGGCTATATTATCTACTGGCCTTCTTTTGGGCTTCACCTGTGATGTCAAACCTTGATATCTTGGAGTGGAAAGATAAACCAAGAGTACTCATTTCCTCCTCAGAATCCTGGACAGAACAAATGGAAGGAAAAGCCTCTCCAGTGCCAATCCTTAATGGGAAATCTCCACCAAAACCAGTTCTATGCTTGTCCCTCTTGACAATAGCATCAAAGTCACATATCTGTCTAGTGACTTCTAGAAGTATGATATGATCAGTTGGATACCTTGGAAGTCTGTAAGGGGCCCTTTGACAACCATCAATCCGGATGTATTAGAAAGTCAGGAATTGAATAAACCAAGCACCTATTTCTTGATCAACTCCTTGGCTTGGTCATAAATCCTTGTGTGCTCTGCTCCCTAAAGAAATCTGGTGATATGCATGGTGAATGCATCATTCACCCTCCTGTAACTCGAGCTTCCCAAATGCAACTGAGGGTAAACCTCATAGATAATATCATGTCCAAAGGTGCCTCTGGTACTCAATCCCTTGTATGGATGAAACCTTGCAAGAGAATAGACCAAGTATGAGGTCATTGTGAAGGTCTTAGTCTGCAGCACATTGGATAGCTACTCATGAATCACTCTGCTAATGACACATGCCCAATGGTAGTCAGTCTTCTCCTGCTCCATCCTCATAATCACATGGCACATCCAATTTTCAAACATGCCAGCATTCTTCAATCCAACCACCCTGCTAAGAAGAGTAATGGCATCATAATACTCCTTTTTGAATTTTGCCCTGAATAGCTGTTTAGGCAACTTGGAATAATGAGACTTGGGCTTCTCCAGCCAGAAATTGATAAGTTGTTGAGATTTAACAGTCTGTTCATCACAGTACTCCTTAGCTGCCTTCATGTTGAATGCCACCACATGAGATCTATCTGGCATATCAAAATTCTGAGCAATGGAAACATGATTGAGATTCGCCACAATCTTCCCTTGAGGACCAATTATTCTTTGTGTATCACTGTCATAGTGTCTAGCACACTTGAGGACCAACTCATAACATTGCACCATGGAAGGAAAACCAGCCACATGTGCCAATCCTGACTCTAACATCCTCTTAGCCACCAGAGGAAGGTCTTGCACTGCCATTCTGCCTTTGAACTCCTCGTAGTCCCAGAGGCCAACATTCGTATATGTTACTTCTGACCAGACATAAGTGATCTTACTCTCAGGAATTATGCTTTTGATGTCCATCTTAATCTTTTCTGCTTTAGACATTGAAGACCCAGTCATTGCCTTGCTAGGTTCATCCTGCACTTGACAAGGAAATCATAGTAAAAACCATAGGAAATTAACGTTAATCCATCAAAACACCGTTACAATGAACCTCATACAAACAAGATGTCATTGAATCTCATATAAAATGATCTTGATGAACTTCGGGTTCCTGGACCATCCGCGGAATCTGAGCCAGGGAGGAATTTCGAGGAATTCCGTGCCAGACGGATTCTAGTGGAATAATCATGAAAACACCTACTAACAATTAAATCGGATCAATATCAATGAATAAACCACATAGGAGATCCTAAGATAGCATTAATTAATCATAAAATGCATTAAAAAATCACTAACACATCATACTAATCCATATTTCCTTACATTTCACCAGATTTCGGGAAAATCCGCCAGAGACGGATTTCCATGAAGGGGAAGACACTTTGTAAACTTCAGAAATTCTAGGCGACATAGGACTTCAGGAAAATCCAGGGTCAACAAAAATCTGCGGAATATATGAAACTTTGAAAACGATAGCGGATTCCAAAAAAATAGAGGGAATTGGGAAAATCCGCTAGAGACGGAAAATCCTGAGGTGACTGTGAAACTTGAATATCGGCGTTGAATCACGATTTTGTCCAGAACACCAGATTGATCATAAATTTCAAAGATTTAAGCCTAAGATGAGTTTGATATGGGCCTTCTATGGATTTTCTTAGCACTCTAGGCCAATTGGGAAGTGAAATAGGGTTAAATGGTGACGCCCTAAGTTTCAAACCCTATAAATTTGCCATTAGCGCACATGCAAGCTCAGAATTTAAACATTTCAACTGCTAATTCTCGACTAGGGGAAAATCATGGTTCTCAAGCAAGATACATCAAAATGCAAATAAACAAAGGACCCCAAAACTCACTTGGGAGATGATAAATAAAGCAATGTTGGGCAGCCCTAACCATGAAATGATCAAATACTCAAGAATTCGAACCCCAATAAACTTTATAACACCAAAGCCTTATCCACAATCATTAATTAAAAGTAAGGCAATCGAAACCATACCATTTTGAAGTGGAAATCGATCTCAAAAGCAACAAATGCGAATCGAATGGCGCCCAACAAAGAGCACAACGACAATACCCCAAAGAAATCACCAGCAAATCGAATAATTCAAACTCAATGCCTCAAATCCAATCAAACACTCGCAAGAATGCACTCCTTAGCTCAATCGATGGCAAACAATAAGCATAATGGCATAAAAGACCTCAAAGATCGAATAAATACATCGTTCAAAGCTCGTATGAAGACATTAATGCCGTCGACAAGATAGCCAGGAAAAACTCGGGAAATCGACAACATGAGGGAATCCGAAAAAATCCAGACCATGCAGAATTCCACGAAGACTGAAAATCTTTGAACCACAGTGCTCAGCTAGAGTCTGAACAGGATCTAGGAAAATCCAGCTGAGGTGGAAAGTCTTGAACTAGGGTGAAAAATCGAACTTAGCTCAAAATTAAAGATCTTCAATGAATAACTTAGGGAAATCACATAGGAAAACAAAATAAAAATTTTAGTGCATGCCAAAGTAAGATAAATCCTCAAAATGAAAGGCCCAAGACACCAAAACTGAAGTGAAAGAGGGTCCTTGCTTTCAGCAGGGCGTGTGTGCGAAAACTGCACAACAGTAGACAATCTTTAGATGGGGATCCAAATGAAGTGGTAAGCACATACACAATATTTATGAAATCGATGTATGCAAATATTAAGAAAGATATAGAACTAAAACAATAAATATCTTATTATTTATCTATTTATTTTGTACAATGCATATTTTTGAGGAAGATGTATGACTACTATTTTTTCTATCTATCTATATCTTGAATTTTGTATAAGCTATGTTATAGATATGCATATACATTACATAGATTTTATGTTGTAGATACTAAGAGTTGTTAAGGAATTTGAAATGTTCTTATAGAAGTGGAACTATTTGCATATATGACTTCTTATATCTTAATTGTTGCATGACATTGAAATATTTATTGGTAGGTTTCCAATGTATTGATGAATCACTTGACATAACATGAGCCTTAGGAGTGCCACCTATATTTCCATTTCAACCACACTATTTGATTTTAGTAATGTCACACTCAAGAAAAATGTGGTAGTAAGTAGCATAGACGAGGATTTTCATTTTGTCTTTGTAAGGAAGCTAAGGTAGCAGAACAACTTCCTACACTAATCTTGAGAGGAGAATAATACAAAATTTTACATATCTTTAATAGTTACAAAAACTTAAAAATAAATAAACATAAATATCATGCATACCATAACACAATGATTTATGTGGGGAAAACCATTTTGAGAGAAAAACCCCACACTCCAAAATCCGCCCAATATATTATTAAAAAATCACAAAGATTACAATATACTTGTAGAGCAAGCTTCTCACATGAATATCACCAACTAGAGATCCAGAGACAACATGACCGCTATCAGAATCTCAGAATACATCACCATCTACAATTGTAGTACAACACCATCATAAAATAGGGTTACCTTCTAGGGAAAGAGTACATGCCAACAAAATATCCACCATTAGATCTAAAACCTAATATTAATGGTCTAGATTTACAATAATCATTTATTTAATGTATGTCAGCCATTTAGGAGTTTTATGAAAAAAGAACAAAAAATGTTTACATGCATCCCACTCCTCCCCTCCACCTCGTGCTCCCATTGTATATTACACATATTGGTGTAACTAGGATATATATATATATATAGTTGCAAGGTTGAGACATAATTTCCCAACAAATCTCCCACTTGTCGAACACCTTGCAAGAGCAATGAGAGGGAGTAAACATTGTCTCTTAATTGCTACGGGCCAAAAGGCCCATAGTCTATGAACATCATTTGAACTTCTCTGTGCTCACAAGCTTAGTTAAAAAATTAACAACATTCATCAAAGTCTCTACCTTAACCAATTTCACCTTGTCATCTTCGACCATATCTCGAACAAAATGATATTGTACATCAATGTGCTTGGTCCTGGCATGAAATGTCGAGTTCTTAGCTAGACATATTGCAATCTGATTGTCACAATAAAGTGTAATTGCACCTTGATTTATTCTAATATATAAACACAGTCTCTTTAAGCCAAATGGATTCTTTACAAGCATGAGTAGCTGCCATATACTTTTCTTCATTAGTGGACAAAGAAACCACAACCTGTCGCTTACTCATCCCACTAATTGTACCACCAAATAAAGTAAACACATAAGAACTGGTGGATCATCTGCTATCAATATCACTTGCCTAGCTAAATCCACATAACCATGAATATCAAGCGAAATATCGTCTTCAGTCATATTACTATAATAACACAAGGAATAAACTAAGGTACTGCATAAATATCTAAAGACTCTTTTAACTGCATCCCAATGAACTCTACCAGGATTAGACATATATTTGGAAAGAACTCCCACTACTTGGGAAATGTTTGATCTAGTACAAACCATAGCATACATCAAACTTCCAACTGCACTCTAGTAAGGCACTTTTCTCATGTCTTCCATCTTTGATGGAGATGTAGGACAATCTAAAATAGATAACTTTGTTCCAACAAAAAGGGGAACACACAATGGTCTACAATCCTACATGTTAAATCTTAGTAAAATTGAATTGACATACTTACTTTGGCCAATCCATAGCTTTTTGTTCACTCTCTCTTTTAATTTTCATCCCAAGAATGTGTCTAGCTACACCAAGGTCTTTCATTTCAAATTTAGCAACAAGTTGAGATTTCAATTCTGAAATCATACCTTTTGTCTTTCCAATAAATAACATATCATCAACACATAATGCAATAAATAGGAAATGATCACCATTAGCTTTATAATAAACACAATGATCTGATTTAGAACTCTCAAATCCCAAACTCAGACACATATGTATCAAATTTTTGGTACCACATCCTAGGATTCTATTTTAAACCATGCAAAGATTTCTTCAATTTGCAAACCATCTTACTTTTACCTTTCACTACGTAGTGCTCTGGTTGTGTCATATAAATATCCTCTTCCATTTCACCATAAATATCTCACTTTAATCAACACCGTCAACATGAGAGTAACCTTTCGCAACCAACCTTGCTTTGTACTTCTCAATACTTCCATCTGAACTAATCTTTTTCTTGAACACCCATTTGCAACCAACATGTTTTCGTCCTTCAAGAAATGGTACAAGATCTCATGTATCATTCTTTTTCAAATATGTCATTTCTTCATCCATAAAAATCTTCCAATATTCTACATAATTCATACCTAATGCCTCTTCTACAAATCTAGATTCATCCATGTTAGTATTCAAAGAAAAAATACATCTCCAATCATTAGGTGAATACCTTTTAGGTGGTTGACTATGCCTTGTAGACCTATGAACAAGTTGAGTTGGAGGTTCTTCCTCCTCTTCTGAAGATTCAAAGCTAGATGAGTTCTCCTCAACTTCTTGTCTATCCATGTTCCTTGATTCAACTTTCTCAGGTGTAGAAGGAAATTGAATCACATCTTCCTGTTTACTTTGTTCTAGTTGCACTGTAATAAAATAAGGCTTAGTTTCTCTAGAAATAACACTTCTACTAAATATTACCTTCTATGCAAAAGGATCCCAAAGCATGTATCCTTTCACACCATAATATATTCGATGAAAAAACATTTCACAACCGTGTTCTCTAACTTTGTTCGCTTCTCCTTTGGTACATGTGCATATGCCTCGCAAAAAAAAACTCTAAGATGTCTTAATGAAGGCTTGCGACCCGACCATGATTTTATAGGCATCTTATCAACAAGAGACAAAAGAAGACTTAGTTTCTCTAAAAATAACACTTCTACCATATATTACCTTTTGTGTAATAGGATCCCAAAGCTCGTATCCTTTCACACCATAACTATATTCGATGAAAATATATTTCATAGCTTTGTTCTCCAACTCTGTTTGCTTCTCCTTTGACACATGTGCATATGCCTTGCAACCAAAAACTCTAAGATGTCTTAATGAAGGCTTGCAACCCGACCATGCCTCTATAGGTATCTTATCAACAAGAGTTGATGTAGGAGACCTATTAATTAGGTAACAAGTAGTGGCAATAGCTTCATACCAAAACCTTTGTTCTAGACCAACACTACTCAACATACTCCTAGCCTTCTCCATCAGTGTCATGTTCCTTCTTTCTGCAAGTCCCATTCTATTTGAGGAAAAATTACTGCCATTATTAATCCTCAAACATTTTATTTTCTTTCCAATCTACAACTCAACCATTGCTTTAAATTCTTTAAATCTACCCAAAACTTTAGATTTACTCTTTAAAAAGTATACCCATGTCCTTCTACTATAGTCATCAATAAATTACACATAATATGTGGATTTACTAATTGAAGGAACATCTACAGGACCAAACACATTAGAATGAATAAGATCCAATACATCGCAAGATTTACGAGAACTTGAGTAAAACTGAACACAGTTTTGTTTTCCATAAATGTAATGCTCGCAAAAATAAAATCCAAGATTACAATTAGAAAAACCTTCAACAAGGTTTTTATTTTTCAAGGTCCTTAGACCCTTTTCTCCAATGTGGCCAAGTCTCTGGTGCCATAACATAGTTTCTCTACAAGTAACTTTAATTTAAAAGAAAGAGCACCCTTGGGTACCCAGAAGCTTTGACCATCTGTTGAAGGTGAAATCCTCACCTCTTTCACATACTTGCTTTTTATAGAAGTAATATTGCACTCACCTCTAGCAATCACCATAGCACCTCTAACCATCTTACATCTTACATCATAAAATACTACTTGCAAACCCACATCTATTAGTTTTCTCATAGATAATAGATTTTGTGCTAATCCAGGGATATGAAACACACCATTAATTCTTTTTATTCTACCATTAGGAAACCTGATTGTAACTTTACTGCGACCAACAATATTTAAATAAGAATCATCATCCAAGTACACCTTACCTCCATCAAATTATTCATATTCAGAAAACCAATCTCTGTTAAAGGTCATATGAAAAGATGCACCTAAGTCAATTAACCATGCATCATTACATGCACGAGTTTTCAAAGCTGGTATGAATGCGTCACCATCTTCCTTCTCAGACTCAGAATCAAAATCAAATCTCTTCTTTTTATTCTTATTTTCCTCTTTCCATTCCTTATGAATATTTCCAAGCTTACCATAGTTCCAACGAATAACTTTTGACTTTCTAGGAGATTTAGATCTCCCCTTGGAATTGGATTAGTCACACTTATCATTCTTCTTTATTTTTTCCTTAGGTCTTCCAAAAATATTTAGGGCCTCCTTGGAAGTGATGGATACCTTCCTCCTCATCTCTTCAGAAAGAAAAGATCCCATGACATCTTTAGTCTTCAAAATAACAAAAGAACTCACAATAGCCATAACAAGAGAATCCCACAAATCAGGCAAAGAAAAAAGCAAGATATGACATTTCTCCTCCTCATCCATTTTGATACCAAATGATGCCAATTGAGCCACCAACATATTGAATGCTTCCAGGTGGTCTGTGATTTTTCCACCCTCTTCCATTCTCAAGGAATACAATTTCTTCCTCAAGAAAATCTTGTTCACTAAAGATTTGGCTTGATACATCTCACCAAGCTTCTTCCATAGTTTTTGTGCAAATGTCTCTTCATGGACATTGATTAAAACAAAGTCTACCAAGCATAATTTGATTAGATTGTTGGCTTTATAGTCCATAACATCATATTGAGTAGTCTGAGTAGGATTTGCAGGCCTTGAAACATTCTCATCAACAACATCCCACAGATCTCGATCTATGAAAAAATCCTCCATCTTCAATTTCCACATTTCAAAATTATTTTCAAAAAATTTATCCACCTCTATTCTCCTTGATGAACTTGCCATCTAAAATTCCTTTAACAAGATCACAAAGTATCTTCTACACAAGCTCCCACTCAAATATGGATTAGTTCAAAAAAACCCAACAACCCGCAACTGAAACCAAAGGTGATCAAGCTCTGATACCATTTGTAAGGAAACTAAGGTAGTAGAACAATGTCCTACACTAATCTTGAAAGGAGAATAATACAAAACTTTATAGATCTTTAACAGTTACAAAAAAATAAACATAAATAAATATAAATACCATGTGTACCACAACACAATGATTTACGTGGGGAAAACCCTTTCGGGAGAAAAACCCCACACTCCAAAATCCGCCCAATATATTATTCAAAAATCACAAAGATTACAATATACTTGTAGAGAAAGCTTCTCACAAGAGTATCGCCAACCAAAGATCCAAAGACAACACACCCACTATTAGACTCACATAATACATCACTGTTTACAATCATAGTACAACACCCTCATAAAATAGGGTTACCTTCTAGGGCAAGACATGCCAAAAAAATATCCACCATTAGATCTAAAACCTAATAATTAACAGTCTAGATTTATAATATATCATTTATTTAATGTATTTCGGTCATTTAGAAGTTTTCTGAAAAAGTTAACAAAAAATTGTTTACATGCATCCCACTCCTCCCCTCCACCCCGTGCTCCCCTTGTATATTACACCTAGTGGTTTAACTAGGAAATACACACACACACACATGTACACATATACATATGTTGCAAGTTGCAACCCTTGGTCTTCCTTGCAGCACTAGTGCTTGGGTTTGTGACATGGTCTAACCACCTCCTGTGGTTCTTAACCGAAGCTTGTATCGGGCATTGACAGGTCGATTTTTTGGTGCTATGACAAGTCCAAAAGTTGGTATCAAAGTTGGTCACAAGTTCAAACCCCACGCTTGTGCTGGGGGGATTGTTGCAAGGTGTGACCCTTGGTCTTCCTTGTAGCACTAGCGCTTGGGTTTGTGACATGGTCTAACCGCCTCCTGTGGTTCTTAACCGAAGCTTGTATCGGGCATTGACAGGTCGATCTTTTGGTGCTACGACAAGTCCAACAACATATATATCCTATCAACAATAACCTTTATATAATTGCAAACTTGAGACACAATTTCCCAATAGTCGTAAAGGTGTATTGGACCTTGCTAAGTTGTGGTAGAAATTATTGAGGGTTTGACATAAGTATGGATACTATAGAAGTTTTTGATCCCATGTAGGATGCTTCACATCACTATTGGAGAATGTGTGATATTTTTTGGAGATAGATGGGTAGTCTTTGTGTTACAATGAGCATTTGAGAGGTGCTCTAGTGTATAGTAGACCATGGAAGTGTTCCCTTACTTACCACAAGATATGATAATGGTCTTGGAATTACTATAGGAACCTTGTTTGGTAGATCCTCCTAAATAAATTGTTCCTTTTTTAAAATTAATAGTCCCAATTGTGTTGTATAGAAATTATGTGTGGAACCTTGAATTTTAATTGTTTCTTGATGAACTATTTTCATTGTTCTAGGAGCCACCATTATAACTATTCTATACATAGGCATAAAATAATTTTGTGTAAACATTGTCCCCACAATATGAAATATCTTGATAACAATAGGTCATACACTAGTTAGAGTTGAAAGTGGAAGATGAGTATGAAAAGATGTATGACACAATCTTCTTAGGAGTTGGCATGATATATACACATGAATTCACTTCAAGAATTTTATGTCTTATTATCCATTGACATGCCTATGTTGTGAGGATTGGTTTTGTACATACACTTAGGACTAGACACATATGGGTGTCCAGAGAGTACTTTACAAATCTCTATTGGCATGACAACAAAAATTGTCTCCTCTTGAAAAAGATGAACACAATATGAAAAATGATACTAGATAGTAACACTTATTCCTTGCATGTTGCATGTGTCAAACCATACCAATTTATAGGGCTATAGGTTAATCATGGTTGGTATATTTAGTCATAGGGATTTTTTACCAAATGAGGTTATTTATGCTACTTCCATTGATCATGAAGTCTAATGGATACCATTTTCACCTGTATTTTCTAAATGGTACAATTACCCTACTTAAGCTTCTAAAATACTATAGATTGTGTGGTGTTGATTAAGATATTAGGATTGATGCCAGTGTTTCCATTTGAGGAGTTTGCATCATCATTCTGTATTTTATATTTTATAAGTCAACTCTTCTAAGCATAGTACTCATAGTTGTAATGATTGTAGCTCTTGTGCTTGTTCCACCACTTACACAACTTGAATTGTTTTCTCTTTTCCAAGGGAATTTTTTTCTTTAGCATAGTGGCTATTTCTCACATACTTTGTTGTTTGAACCCAATGGTTGCTACATAGCCATGGGCTTATCCCATTGTCTTTTCTTTAAATAAACTTAGTCTTAGATTGAATGGATGGTCATAAGTTGTTGTTGTATTTGAGGAAATGATGCTACTCTAACTAAAATGAGCCCAAATTTGCATGGAGATCATGGAGGGAATCATTCTAGTGTGGGATTGACTTGTCATGTCCTTGCAATAATTATGATTTTTGCATGTAGCAATTTGCATAGAAATATTTAAGATACTATTCATCTTTGAAGGTTTCTAGGAATTAATCCTAGGTTGTCTTATATTTGTGTCTTGTCTAGTCTTCCTCCCAAAGTGCATGGGAATTCCACTACTTGATTGGTCAAGAGACTTTTAGGAGTGAAATTTTTATCTTCTTTTCATAAGAAAAATCATTAATGGAAAAATTACTTCAATATATCTAACTAGTTATTTAGACATTTTCAACATTAATCTTACCCTTAAACATAAAAAAAATAGTTTTACTTGAAACCTAGGAGGACATTGAACCACCAAAATATTTACTTGATGAAGATATCAATGAGCACACATTCAAGGACTTCAAAAAATTGGTTAAATATAATTTTTTGTTGGTCCATGAGTTTTTATTTAATTTAACTTGATCATCATTTGTATCTTCACTTGTTTTGGTTTGTCCATATTAAAATAAGCCATAAGGTAGTATAATGGTTCTTAAGGTTTGATTGTGAGGCTTAGATACTTTCACCAAGTTCAATAAGTCATGCAAAATGAATATGCACTACTTTGATACCACTAATTTGGGGTCCAATTAAAATATTGATGGGAAAATCTTTAGATGCGGATCTAGATGACATTGAAAATATTCTTAGAAGCTTTATGATATAGATGTACACAAATATTGAGAAAGATATAAAACTAAAATAGTAAATTTAATATTATTGTAACATCAAAAATTACATACTCTTACAATTTCATGTAATATTTTGGGCTTGTTTTGGTGTCCATTTCACTAGCATCTTTTAGGGATCATTTTAGATTCAGTCTAGCCATATCCTTTTACCTACTCCTAGTACCACTATTGTGTTGTGTTTTTTTTTTTCTGCTCAGTCTTGTTTCATATTTTTCCATCCATTCCCTAATGTTCATATTGTTTTTTATTCATGTTTTATGAAATACAATTAGAGCTTGATGAAATTCCCACCATCATTGCACAAATGGTAATAAATGTGATTCCTTCAAGAATAAACTCTTCATGCTCCTAATAAGGCCCTAACTAGTGTGGGTATTCTAGGAAAATGAAAGGCTTCAATTAGGGTATACATTATTCAAGCTAAAGATGCAACTACCCAACATTATAGAGCCTAATTTCCTTCATTGTGAAAGATGGTGATAGGCATGATGGGGTATATTGAATAGTTGATCATCTAGTGTCTCCCCTCACCTTTTGAGTAGAATGAAAGGAAATATTCCTAGGGAATATTAAAGAAAATAAAAATGCACCAATGACATAGAACTTGCCTCCTATTATAACCACAAAAGAAACATACAACATTATCAAACCTTTGGAGGATCTAGTGGTACACATGCATAAAATATAGTGGGGATTTAAGGTTTCTCATGTACCAAGATAAATTTGAATTAGAGAGTAGGTTTTCTCTTTTCAACATGCTTAAGGTGCCCCCTACAACTGAATTGAAATAGATCAAGACAACCCCTAGTGTCTTATGAAGAATTGTTCCTATAAATTTGACGCTTTAGAATTTCATGCTTAATTCAAAGGGCCAATGTTCTCAATGGATGTTGGGTTACTTACCTATAGAAATATGAAGGTACCCTGAGAGCCACTTGAACTATAATGAGTTTTCACTGTAGTTTCCTTCTTGATAATTTCTTGTTTTTTTAAGTTAGGCCTCCTCCCCACATTTTGATCAAGGTGGTAATATGGTTATCAAGTTTTAGAATCTACATATTATTGATCTTCTTCATCCAATGACTTGTGGGACCCTATGACATCAAGTTCCTTTTATATCTAAGATTATTATAACCATCCATATCTCAATTAAATGATTGGTGGGGAGTTGTAATAAAGTTCTTTTCAAGGCAATTCAATACCTACTATTGGTTTGTTCTATCAAGGTGGGTCCCAAGCCCAATGAATATATGGTCATGGTGCACTTAGTAAGGACACCATTTGATTTAGCATTTTGATTGGTCAACAAAATTCAAGGAAATTCATTTGTGAATTTGGATCCTACCCATGCCTAGAAGATGTGTTTTTAGTTTGAATCTTGAAGATAGTCATGGTCGAACAACAATAGTCATTATTCATATTGTAAATATATAAAGTCCATGCCAAAAATAAATATAAAAAAGGATTACCAAATTTTATCCCACCCACAATATTTACAAAGTATTTATGTCTGACCCACTTATCTACTTATATAAACTAATGAAAGGGAATTGATCTCAAGGATGCAACTTGTTAGCAACATAATCAAGGATCCAACCACTTCTCTTACAAATCAAACTTGTGACCATATCCTCCAATTAATCGAATAATGTATGCAATGTTCACTTTGTTGAAGAACTAGGAATGTTGACCTCCCTAGTGGTAGTTTTAGATGACACAACACACTCAACAAAGGTAAATAAGATTGGTGAAAGATGCACCTAATTTCCCTAGGATTTGCAAGCATTTTGGTTTGATCTCCTGATAGATATCCATGTAGTCATAAAGTGTTCTTGGGCTTCCCTTTTTCTTGTCTTCTTTCTCTCATTTGTCTTTGATTTTTGTATAAATAGTCTAGCCACTTACTCAAGGTTCAAGATGGATCTTTACACATTTGTACTTATAGCTAATCCTTTTATGAAAAATCTACCAATAAGAATATTCTTCTACTATTTGTTAAGACTACATAATCTAGCCTTGTGTCATATTCCTAGGAGCATTGAATCTTCTTGTGTATATATAATAGTTCACTTCCAAGAACATTAATATAGACAATGATGACTATATTGCTTTGGTCTTGTATTCGTGTTATGAAAATGAGTGTTTCTTACATACTTTTATACCTTGTTCTTATCAAATAATATGTTTATGTAGTTTCAATAATATGCAGTGAAGGAAATTCTCTTATTTTGGTGTATCACCTCCTTTAGGATATAATTATTTTAGTGTATCAAAAATCTCCTATTTGGGTAAGACTACCCAACTTGCCTCTTTTTTTTGGTTGACTACTACTTTGAAAAGTATTAAGAATGATATGGGGAAATGTGTTTCTATTTCTCTTAAAACATAAAAACATTCTTTAAATTCTATAACTCATATTTTAGTGGAGCTAGATTTCACACTTGGTCTTTTGATTGCAATAGGATTGGAGGTAGGGAAAGAAATGTGGGAGCATTCGTTGGATTATGGCAAAATAATAAATAGAAATGTTTTATTGTGGGCATCTGAAGGATTGATGTAAAAATAAATAAATAGAAACTATGGTACAACATCTTACTGGAAGAATGTAGAGGTAAATTATCAACTAGTAGGCTACATTGTTTTTAAGTCATCTAGCCTAGAATCATGGAATAATGAAGGCATTGCAAAGGAAAATCATAATGGACATGGGGGAACTAGTAGAGAAGGTTGTAAAAGGTCAAGTGCATAGCCAATAGTGAGAATTGTTAGAGACGCTAATTCCCTAGGGCTATAAGAAACTGAAGAAAGAATTAAGAATGGTTGTTCAGAACTTGACAAAGTCGATCTTCAATGACTCAAACATAATAGAACTTTATATCAACTCTCTATAAAAAATTGAATAGACAATAATAATAAAATCAGAAAATTAAAAAAGAATTTAATCTCCACAATATAAATGACTTTAAATTCTAATCTTATCTTCCTAATGTATATTTAATCCCCAATTGTTGATTTTTTTCATATGATATGTTATATTATAAGCTTGACAAACTTAGATATAATATTTGAATAGCTATTAGATTCCCTGTATTAATAAATTATCTAGTAGTTATCAATCGTAGATAATGTCTAAACCTTCTTCTTCGCCGAGAATGCAGCAAGCCAACCACTTTTCCAATGAACGGAACAACTGATGACATGGCAATCATTTTTTTATTTTTTAATAAATATTAAAAGCGTGACAGAAACGGACTGGCGTTGGAAAACAATCGTTAGACGCGCTTGATTTGCCACGTGTCGTGTTATCTAAACGTCGTTGAATTATATTCTGTTACGATGTCAAGGTAGTTATCAGACGTCTGAGAACGCGTGATTGCCAACATGTACACTAAGTTGAAGGCAACATTTTATAATTAAATAATGGAAAAGGATTATACAATTGCTCCTTACTTTCCACTTGGAGAAACAAAAGCGCCCCAATTTATATAACTACTTTAAATAAAATAAACTAAAGAATATAGCTACTCTTGTTTTTCTGTCATGGTGGGGGCACCCTTAGCCCAAGGCCCCTACTTCACTAGCCAATCATCTTATGGTTTTATATAATTAGAGGCATTTCTTGTCTTACACATAAGCCATATTGTCCTTTTCTTCAACCATATTGTTGTACCCATTCTTCTTTTAAAGTATCTTGTAGTGGTGAAGTTAGCATATCTATGCTAAATTTTGATGGGAATGTTCTAATGTATCAATAAGGGATTACATTGATAGGCAAACTTTTTTGGAGTGTGGTGAGCTTTTGTACAATGTTAAGTTCAAATCGACGGTCTACTTTCTATCATAGGTATAAGATGATCATGAAAATCATCTGAGCCATTCACGTCAATACCAAACATAGTATCCTCAAAATAGAGTTCTATAGATTGAAAATACACGATGTATGGTGGTAGCTAGAGATTAGTGGATGAAAATTGTTCTCAACAAGTGGTTGGCAAATGAAGTGATCTAGACCAAACAACACCTTGAAATTGCATTACATATGGTGGTAGCAAGAGATCACTTGGCAAAAATTGCTCTCAACAGGTGGGTGACCAATGAAGTGATCCAAATCAAACAACACCCAACATTGCATACAATCACAATACACGTTGTCATGTGGACACAAAGAATTATTGCTTGCACATTTTTACTACGATGTTAGTGCTCAAATTGAGTAGCCAACTTTTAGATTCATTTTATAATGGTTATGTGCATTGGCCTCCTACAATTGGTCTAGGCAATTTGACTTTGTTATTCACGTGCACTTATTTTGCTTGTGTTTGGTTGTTGTTGAGCACTTGCAATGTGGAAAGGAGGTAGCATTTGTTAACCATGATATTTTTTTAGTGCATTCACTTTGTAGTTTTTGGTCCTCATTAGTTATGTTGCTAGATTTGTCTATATCCATGCATTCAAATAAGATATTTGCTTAAGAAGAAACTATAATGAATCCCTAGAAAATTCTTTGCTTTTTCTTTATTTTAGTTTTAAGAATTTTGTGTTTTCTCTCAATATATCATTTATTCACAAACTTGCCTTGTGATTACCATAAGAATATATTTTAGGTTATTCAATTTTTTTTGTTGTAACTATGATGCAATCTTAATTTCTACTTACACTTGACACAATGTGCCAAAATAGTAAATGGCCCATGTGCATGGTTCCATGTTGTTATGTACATGTTTGGGAGGTTAGATACAAATTTAACATATGAAAAAAATTTCATTATGATTCCATGGATGCTTGTTCCCTATTCTAATTCTCTTGTTTGGCATAGTTGAGGATATTCTTGTTAGACAACTCACATGCCTTATGTTCACTACAATCTCACAGGTTTGATGCTTAGTGGATTTGTGCATCTTCCTAGCGTTTACCTTTCAATGATATGCTTGAATGTAAGATAATGCATACTTCTCTCTTAAGAAAAGGGAGGAAAGCCTACTCATGTCTATTATAACCTTTTTCTAATAGGCCATTATTGTCATCAGTGTGCTTCAAACCCTTCATCTCTACCCTGTGTACAATGAATGATGTTCAATATTAAATAAAAGATTTGAGTTCATTTGCAGTTTCATTCTTCTCAGAAATTTTGTGCTAAATGTAGATACCTATTAGCATGTCCAATGCATAGTAAGTGTGATTTCTAGTTTACTTTAATGTTGGATTTGGCTCACAATCTTATACTTATTCATTTCTAGTTACCTCTATTTCATCTCTTCCATGGACATTTTATTCATTCCCCAAATCAAAATTAATGATTTATTCCTTAAGTTCATTTCTAAGGGACATGAGATTGACTAAGGTCAATCCAAAGTAGCTTGAAAATAACCCAAAAAATTCAAAAATTCAAATCCAAACTTCAACTATCCCCTCCTTATACTAGCCATTGTGAGTTGACCTAGTAATTATTTCATGTGACGTGTCACTATGTCATAGTGTTTAAAGACATTCATCATGCACTAAAACATATAGGGGAGAATATAAAAAAGATAAGGATAATTAATTAAATCACACTTTACTTATAAAGGGAAATAAATATAAGGATAATTAATTAGATCACATTTAAATTCTAAAGGGAAATAAAAAATCAAATTTGCATCACCAAATAGATTATTTGTATTTATGCAAATGCTACCTTTGATCTTGCTAATCTTCATTAGTTTGATCCACCAAGGGTTTAGACCTAGGAGAACCCATTCACCCATTGAGTTGGCAAGCTCCTCAACAATGTTTCTAGACACCACCTTGATAGATTTAGATATCTAGAAGGCAAAGGTGAATAATTCCTCATATTCATGCTCAACCGAATCAATCTTGTGCATATCAAAGCATTATTACACATAAAGGCCAATCCTACATGGTGTAAGCACTATCTATCCAAATTCTAAGAGCAATCCAATTCATATTTCATTGTTCTGGACACTTCCAACACATAGAATAAGATACAATTAAAATACTACGATCAAAATAATGGGAAAAATCAATTAAGTTCTTTGATTTTTGTTTTTTTTTCTAGATTTCAAATTTTCATTACATGATATGTCAAACTCTAAATTAGGTTAATTTATTGTCACATCAATTAAAACTAATATTATTAAAGAAATCTACTTATTTTATTTATATTTTTATGAACCCAACATTTTATTGCATGATCTAAGGTTTATTCTCATTCATTAGGGTTTTAGATCTATTTTTTCTAATTTCTCTTATCAAATTTACCTATGGTTAAATTGTGATCTTGAATGTTTATTCATCGTTCTACTTCTTTTAGAGCGTTTCTTGTCCTTACTTTCTCTTATCACACCCTATCCACCCTTGCTTTGGATTTTGGGGTTGCATTTCACATTATTTTTAGATTTGATTGTTGAATGCTTTTTTATTTAAATCAACCCTTAGGTCATTGTATCCTTTAGGGCCTCTCTTTCTTTCTTCCCTACCACCCACCCTTGATTGTGCATCATTGATACATATTACATCATGAAATATCACAATCCATTGTCCTTAGCCTTTTTCTACACCCATATTATAGATTTGAATATGTTTCTATGTTTTCAATTATTTGATACTTTCATCCCTAATTCTCTCATAGATAGATAAATATATACATAGGGGCTTAACATAACATTTTAGAACCCATACATGTCTATCACAATACTATCCCAAAAGGATTCTAATTTAGATTTAGTATACAATCCTCATGGTTATATAAATGGAAAGCTCCCAAGCCTACAACACAAGCTATCATATAAGGAGTATACACACTAATCCACACATCCACATAGGATTTTAGTATGTCTTTAAACACCATTCAAATTCTACATAGTTCATTACAATAAAAAAGGTTTGTATTCATAAGTACCTTCTTAAAACACCCTTAAAGGCTTGGGCTCATCCACAATGGTGTACATAGTTAAATATTAGTTTGGTCCAATTAACAAATCCCATTGGATCAATAATATTTCAATAATCAAGGGGTGGCATACATTAATTTTACAAGCTATCATTTTAACAAATAAATAAAGATCTTAAATTGGATCCAACTTCATAAATAAATGCATGCCAAGTAAGATAATATGTCAAAAATAAATTACCATTTTATTAAACTATAATAGAAATCCATAATTAAAATAAAATGACAAGATGAATAAATTCCCTTTAATTTTCTATAGAAATGTGATGAACAAATAGAACTCTAGATCCACTAATGCCTTTTAGAGAGGTTACATTAATGTATTATGGCTTCCATCTGACTCCTAGAATCCAAAAACTAGACAAACCTCCATAAAACCCAAAGAGAAATACAAATCTCACAATAAACCCCGTAATAAGAAGGTGTTAACAATCCTTTTTCAATGGGCGAATCCCCACAAACATCTATTGAAAACTCACAAAGCAATTCTCATCCCAAGAATCTATGAACTCTTATATTTTCTAGTCCATATTCTAGGTTTTTTCTCCTCTCAAAATTAGGCTAGATGAAAAGACATAAAATCCCCTTTTCCAAAATTTGAAAACTTATAAAATAATGGAACCTAATATTAGGCCACATCACCTAAAAATAAAAGAATTTGAAACCAAAATCAAGTAGGACAATTAAATCAACTCGAAAATAATACCACTTTCCAACAATTAATATCATCACCTAAATTAAATAACCCAAATTAAAATAATAAATGGGTTAAATTAATTAAAATCACTAAAATATACAATTAAATAAATCATCCCACAAAGGGATAAATTTATGTATTTTTATAAATATATTTTTTGGTTTATACCATTTTCAAATCTTGAATATTAAGTTTTTAATGTTTTTGATATAAAAAGCAACAAAACTAGGGTGTTGTCCCTTTAAACCAAGGCCCTGCAGGTAATCATCAACAAAGTAACATCATCAACACAAAGGCAACAAACAACCAAAGAACCAGACATCCTAACTATTCCATATCAAAAACCACATCAAAATGACGAACAAGGTAACCAAATTACCAATCAACGTCTTAAGACCACTAATCGACCAACCCATAGCATCAACATAGAGAGTATATGTTGGTGGGGTGATCTATGCAAAAAAAAATAAAAAAAATGTAAATCTTTATTTAACTAAACAACCAAATGATAATTGAAAAAAAAAAAAAATTTCAATTTTGAAAATTCAATAATTAAAAAATCTTGTTAAAAATAATGATATAATTCCTTAAAATAAAATAAAATATTCTATAAATTTAAGAAATAATTTTAAAAACAAAATATTTATAAAGCAGCATCTGAACCCTATAATTTAAATCATCCATTGTAATGTAAATTGACAAGATAAATCTCCATTCTTAATTTTTCTTAGGAAATATTACCAAATATCTGCATACCTCCATTGAATATTATGATGTAACTAGGTAATTCCGTGAACATTGTTTTTACTAATTCTAGTCCATTTCGTTAGAGATTGAGGAATTGTAAATAAATTTTAAACAAACAACTTGAAAAAATACTATTCTTTTAGCGGCTGAGAAATTTAAGTCTCCACATGTGTAAGTACCTAGATATCGCCAGCATATTCATATATTCCCTTGGTTTTGTCGCTAAGGACATTCCAACATCCAAGATACTCCTTACATTTCAAGAGCTTTGGATTTTTAGTTTATTATTATTTTTGGATCCCACTCCTACATGGCATTGGAAATTGGTCATTTCTTGAATGAATATTAAATTATATTATTATAAAGACAAAATTTGTATATTTATGTGAATTTCATTTTAGTTTGGGTTTAATTTTATGGAATAAGTTTGGTTTTTCTTAATTTCTAAAGTTCTTATTTATTCTTATTTTCATATATGTTTACAACGTTCTAGAAAAAATATTTGTCAACAATTCACTACTAGCAATTCATCATCGTGACATATTCATCATGTATACAATTCACCTCTATCAATTCTTCATTGTGGTGTATTCACCACGTATAAATATTTAAGTGGCAAAGAGCACCCAAAAAAGAAAAAGTACAAAGATTTTGTTTAACACATAAAATAAGTATATGTGATGAATATACCATGACTATGAATTGCTAGTGGTGAATTGTATACACGATGAATATGCCACGATGATGAATTGTTGGTGATGAAATGTTGGCAGTGAATTGTTGATGGTGAATTGTTGGCAGTGAATTTACCTGCACCCGTTTATACATCTAATATTATTTTGATCTATTTGCATCTATTTCTATATATTTGTTTCATTATTAGTTTAGATTTTCATACAATCATTCTAGATTCTAAGATCCAAAATTTTCTATTGTGTGCTAATCCTACAACACCTAGGTTTGATCTTGAACCACTCCAGATTGACCACAAAAAAATGTTTTCTTTTTCAAATTCAAAATTGTTCTAGCTCTCATCCATTCCTATTTGTCATTGGGAGCTGAATCGATACACATTTATGCGAGTATTTGTTATGTCTAAGTATTTAAAGACATTAATTTGTGCAATTAAATACACCCTAAAACATCAAAGAATAACAAGGAACATTTAATTAACAAAGAACATTAATTCTAGGAACACTTCATTGAGAAGCTAAAGAAGACATTTGAATTAGAATCAACATGTAAGCCATGGCCCACACTAAGAGATTAAAAAAACTAGGTCCTAAGGTGTTGCTTTGGCTCAAGTTTTAGTTCTTTAGCATGGTTTGAACAATTAATTCGAAAGCATATACTAATGTATGACATAAATAAATAGTTACTTTTAGATTGTAAATTAAATTAATACTAGAGTTGGAAAATGATTAGTTGTACGTAAAATAGGAAAAGGATGATAAAGTATCCTTGAATGTGCACTTAACTAATGATGATTGAATAAAACATGTAGTAGAAGACCATTTGATGGAAGATCAATGTTAACATTGTATTTGATTTGACGTGGAATGGTCATGACCTCCCAACTATTATAAATATAATAGTAATTATAACTAACTTATACTTAAATTTTCTTCTATGAGTTCACATTTTAGTTATTCTAGATGCATTTAAGGCCTAATTACATCTAATTTTAGTACTAATTATGAACTAGATAAGTTGAGGGAAATATTTTGGTGTATCATGTAAGGTGTACCGAGATGAATAGTTATCAACACAAGATTGATCTAGTTTGGAAAATTCACTACTCATATGCACATGACAAAATAATATAATTTTTAATCCATATTTGATAATTACATGTACATGTAGAAAAATGTAACTTAACATTAATTCATATTTAATAAATAAATATATATGATATACATTAAATGTGGGATACTTGTGTAAAAATAGTAGGTGTACTACTTTGTAATAAATCAAAGAAGAATTCCTTTTACCTTATAGCCCCTAAAGTGGATGTCCACACACCATAACATGGTTGATTCCTATGCTTATAGAAATGGGGTGAACTCTTCACAAATGTTGATGTACTTAGAGTGCTAAATGGACAAACACTATATTCTCCATCTCTCTATTGAACTTAGTTGCATACCGAGTATCTTGCTCGATCAAGTTCTCTAAGAGCCTACTCTATGCTCAATTAGCACTACAATCATCCCTCTTGGGTGTAGGAGGAGAAACCAAAGATGGAATACAAAGTTTGTTAATATCAATTGACACGTACACTAGTTCAAGACTATAGTATACTTCCACAAACATCATGAAATTTGACCTGATATCAAAATAATTAGGTTTTAAATCCATCTCAAACTTGGTCCATAATATTTTCAAAAAGTATAATGATACCTCAATATTTCTATATGATTTATGGTAAAGACCATCCACCAATGGTCCTAAAAATTAGCTAAAATCTAAGGTTTTCTACATGATTTACTTGAATTTTTTGTGGGAAGGATGGGGAGATTCGTAAAAGGGTCGATGAAATGTGGTGCTAATATTTATTTTCATATATGTAAATCATTTATTTGTTTGTATGACAACACACCTAAATAAAATTTCCTCCTCTCTTGCCTCCAAGAGTGAAATATATTTAAATAAAAATCTATGCTTCTAGCTTAATCAATTTTATCTAGCATATATTTGGTAAACCTACATAAATGAGGGTCATTGTGAGGCTCATTATGGAATCAATCTATTTTAGTTATAATTATGATCATTTTGAGTTATCTACAATGTTAACCTTTATTCATTAGTTTAAGGAAAATTTTGAGTGAGGTTTTTGGGATAAATTTGAAGACATCCATAAATGTGTAAATTTATCATATCCTCAAACATCAAGGAGATGTGAAGAAATAACAAGGAAAATTCAATTATTAAAGGGTGTCCATTCTAGGAACATTTTAATTTGGAGCATTGAAATTAATGCATCTGCATCATAATTAACAAATAGGCCATTTCACACTTACTTAAGCTCATTATCATATGTCATAAACCTTAATCTATAAAGGGGTTGACTTTGGAGAACATAACCTTTGTTATCTAAGAACTTCCTTAAGATATAGTTATACATTGCAAGTCCTTATGCCCCTCCAGACAACAAAGATCACAACAAAATATATAGGAGAAGTCTATTATTTTCTAGATTAGATTCATTCTCTAGAAAATGAGTTTGCATTGTTTGGGATTGGTCCTAAGCCACCCATGTTTGAACCATAGAAGATTCTATGTATGTATATATTGTGAAATAAAATACATCCCAAGAACATCAATTTATGAACATAGATGAAATAATTTTACATAATTTTAAGTACATATTTCATCATTAATTTGGAAGCTACATATACCTATCTCCCTCATTTAATTTTGTACTTTTATTAATTAAATTATGAACTCAATAAAATATAGGTTAATTTCACACCATTGTATCATTTATTTTATTAGTCTAGATTTAAATAAAAGGCATTTTATTCCCATAAGCTCAATGGTTGAGCACAATTGGTGAGGGTGATGCTATGTTCCTTGATTACACCACTCACCAATGTTTAAACCATTGGATGTATGATATAAGGGATGAAGGACCGAGATTGTGCCTCAAATGACTAACAAAATGAACACCCCACAATCTTTGACAAAGAGGTATCAACATAGACTTGTGCTCCCATATGATTTCTATGTTTATGATAGATTCCACTTCCTTTGATTAGAGGTTAAAATGTATGAAGTGTTGTGTGTGGAGTAAAAAGAAAGAACATAAGACTTTTTTTACTTAAAAATTAATAGGCCATTTAAAAAATATTAAATATAGATTAAATTTTTTATAAATTTATTAATATTTACGACTAAGAATTAATCCAAGAGAAATTCTTTTACTTTATATATTTACAATTAATTTATATTTTACTAAGATTTGTGATTTTCATATTATTATAATGAATAAATGAATAGTTGATTTATGTTTCAAAGATATGTTTTAGATAATAGAATCTACTTAATTATGAATTATTAGATTTTTCTTTTTTTCTTTTTCTTTTTTTAAAGTATTTAAGTATTTAAAGTATGAAACGTCTATTGTAACAAGAGCAAGAATGCAATTTTCTAATGCTTATAATGATTCCAATTTTGTATAATATTGAGACCTTATTGTCAATATTCTTCAAAGTTAGTAGTGTGATATATAATTTTGAAATTAGTTTTACTTTTGTAAGTATCTAGTTAAGTGATTTTTTCCATGAATGATTTTTTATTTTATTATATTTTAATCTTGACAACTTTAAATCTTCAAATCACTATGATCACTTTTTGTTGTCATTAATATACTTTCTAAATCTTTCATTGTTTCCACAACATTACCTTAGAAGAATCCCTCAATACATTAATATGTTTTCTTAAATATTTTATCTTTCTTTAATTATTCCCTCACTTCTTAAGCCAATTCAATGAGTTGAGTTCTTAGATCATTCCTTCAACTCTGAAGCCAATTCTAGGAACACTTTGATTTGAAACACTAAAAATAATGCATTTACATCAAAATTAGCATATAGGCCCTTTCAAACTTAAGCTCATTAATCTAAGGTCATAAACCCTTTAATCTATAAATAGGGATGACTTAAGAGAACATGACCTTTGCAACCCAAGAACTTCCTTGAGGTATATTTATATATTGTAAATCTCTATGCCCCTCTAGATAATAGAGTTCACAACAAAATAGGTGGGAGAAGTTTGCTATTTTCTAAATTAGATTCATGCTCTAGAAAATGAGTTGGCACTACTTGGGGTTGAGCTTGAGCCACCTAGGTTGACCCATAGAAGATTCTTGGTTTACATAGATTGTGAAATAGAATGCACTCCAAAAACATCAATCTATAGACATAGATTAACTAATTTTACAAACTTTCAATGTACATATTTCATTAAATTGATTTTTAAAAAGTTACATACACATATCTCCCTCATTTAATTTTACATTTTTTTCAATTCAATTGTGAACTCCTTAACTAAAACTAGGTTAGTTCCACTCTATTGTATCATTTATTTGATGAGTCTAGATTTATGTAAAAGAGATTTTATTCTCATGAGTTCAATTGGTTGAACACAATGGGTGAGGGTGATGGTATGTTCCTTGATTACACCACCCACCAACATTCAAACCCTCATAGGTCGAGATCATGTCCCAAGTGAATTTAGTGGAATGTAGCAGAATAGGTACTCCTTAGTCCTTAACTCTCAGTCAAAGATGTATCAACATAGGCTTGTACTCCAAATAGCAAAACAAACTCATCGATGATACAAGAGTATCAACATAGACTTATGTTCTCTTATCAAATAGGAAAAAACGATCTCGTGGATGATAAAAAGATATCAACATAGACTATGCTCTCTTATCAAATAACAAAATAAAACTCCTAAATGATAAAAGAGTATCAATATCTTGTATCAAATAACAAAAACAAACTTCTAAATGATATAAACTCCATTTTTTTTAATGAGTATGGCAGATTCCACTCCCTTCGACGACAGAGCTGAAAAGGTATGAAGTGTCTGAGGTGTGCGGAGTGGAAAGGAAGAGAACATAACAATTCCAGTTCTGCTTCCACCAGGGAAGCATATTGAAACCATTTAAAAATACTGAATACGTCGTTAACGTTGTGGACTGTGTTATTTGATACGTGGTAAGCAAAGATCCATGGGCAGTGGGAGCTTCGCATGGCAGGATCGTCAGTTTGTCGCTTGCCTCCTCCTCCGATGCCCGATGCCCGATGCCCGATGCCGTCCTCGTTTCGTGAGTGAGCCCCACTCCCCTGAAGGCGACTGGAAATATCATTTTTTAAGCGGAACAGAACCTTACTTACAAATTTACAAATGATTTCTGACTGGAAGACTTTGATTGGGCATTGCCGGCTCCTCCTCCGATCAACCATCGTTAAAATTTATGTCTTCTTGTACGGTATCCATATTTACCTCGAAAGCCGCGTCTGGTTAATCTCTATGGGTCGTCTGGTTAATCCATATGGGGAATTGAAGCTGATAAGTATAATATTTAATGTTGATGGGTGGGAACGGTGTAACCTATTTAATTTAAGGCGAGGGGAGATTTATCTCTGAGAAGCGCTGCCATCAATGGCAACTTGTTTGGAAGCACCTTTGAAGAAACATATGAATTTGAGTATGATTGCCATGCGTGAAAAATCTGGATCGGAGAACTCTTCAACTTCCTCTGGTGTGTGTAAGAGCTTCAGCAGCAGTGAAGATGTAGAGGTGGGATTGGCGAAGGATCGGGCTCTTCAATTGCACACAGAGAAACAACAGAACATTATGAAAAATGAAGCGGGAGGGACTGTAGGGCTCTTGGGCTATGCAAATCAAAACTGGTACCCTTCTCCTGCTGTCCAAAATGGAAATCTTTCCTCGTTTCCTAACCCTAATGGTAGAGGTGTGTGGTTCGATGGGTCTGGCGGTTTTATTGGCGTGGATGATCCATCGGGTTGTAATCAAAAGGGATCATGGGTGGACTCTGTTGTGAATCAGTTCTCAGAAGCAATGCCCAGCAGTTCTGTGGAAGAAATTCTGCTCACAATGCCCGAGTCATTTTCTGCTTCCTCTAATTCTCAGATCTCCAACGCAGTTCAGTCCCGCGTTGTGGCGAGCAAGGCACAGAATCCTTGGAAGAGAGCCCGCAAGGATTTTGAAGGGCAGGATCAGTATGAGAGGCAGAGGTCAACTTCACCTTTTATCAGGGATTCTGAAGCTTCCCCAAATATTGAAAATGGCACCCACGCATATAACCTCGTTGAGACCGATAATTTTCAGGGCCTCAACATGGGTTACCAGTATAATCCATGTCCTCCTCGTAAGGACTCAAATCAAGTTGCAGCAATCCCCAAATTTTCCATGGACACCAACAAATGGTGCACCGGAAATGGGTCATTGGGCAGTGAAGTGCAGTACCCTTTGCAGCGGCCTCAGTATCCAACTGTAGAATTGAATGTTCCAGCCCCCATGAAAAATCCGAGGAAGCAGAATAAATCTTCCAGTGAGTCCGATGAAGAAGGTTTGCACCTGCTATCTCTTTTGTTAAAATGTGCAGAGGCTGTTTCGGCTGATGATTTGGAAGAAGCCAATATGATTCTGCCCCAAATCAGCGAGTTAGCTTCTCCCTATGGCAGCTCTCTGCAAAGAGTTGCTGCATACTTTGCCGAGGGCATGGGCAGCCGCCTAATAAATTCCTGTCTGGGCATATGCTCGCCATTGCCCGGGGTTCAAATAGCCCGCAATGATAACATTCTGTCTGCTTTCCAAGCCTTCAATGGCATCTGCCCTTTTGTGAAATTCTCACATTTTACATCAAACCAGGCAATATTGGAAGCCTTTGAGGGAAAGAGCCGGGTTCATATCATAGATTTCGACATAATGCAAGGCCTGCAATGGCCCGCACTGTTCCAGTTCCTGGCTGCAAGGCCCGGGGGACCTCCTTATGTGAGGATTACAGGCCTTGGGACCTCCATGGACGCCCTTGAAGCTACTGGGAAGCGCCTCTCAAACTTTGCAAGGACTCTCAGATTGCCCTTTGAATACCATCCTGTTGCAGACAGGGTGGGCAAAGTAGACCCTGCTGCCTTACATGTAAGGAAGGGGGATGATGCTCTTGCTGTCCATTGGCTTCATCATTCTCTCTATGATGTCACTGGATCAGACACCCACACACTAGAACTGTTGCAGAGATTGACACCCAATGTGGTCACCATAGTAGAGCAAGAGATGAGCTATGCTGGCTCCTTCTTGAACAGGTTTGTTGAGGCCTTGCATTATTATTCTGCAATGTTTGATTCCTTGGGAGAAAGCTTCTCTGAGGACAACATAGAGCGCCATGTTGTAGAACAACAGCTCCTTTCCCATGAGATCAAGAACATTCTGGCTGTTGGGGGACCGGCCAGGACAGGAGAAGTTAAATTTGAGAGCTGGAGAAGCTACCTGCAGCACTCAGAGTTCAGGCAGTTGTCCATGAGTGGTAATGCTTTTGCCCAGGCGGAACTCTTGCTGAACATGTTTCCTTGTGAAGGTTTTTCACTTGTGGAAGATTCAGGAACTCTCAAGCTTGGCTGGAAGGATCTGTGTCTCTACACTGCCTCCGCTTGGACCTCACTTTTCCATCCATAGAATTCATTCATCTGTAAATCTTCTCTAACTCGATCACATTTTAGCATCTCATATTGGCCGGCAATCGGACCAACCTTTCTGTCTAATGGCTCCTGATTTTGAAATGAAAATGGAATTTAATTTTCGTTCTGCAATCCAGCCCGAATTCAAGAATGGAATTTTCCACAGTACAGAGTGTACTCTCGAGGCGAATGTTTGAAGTTCAAACCATAATTTTTTTTTGAGGAAAATTATCAGTTTTACTATGAATCTAAAAAATTATCAATTTTACTATGGATACATATTAATCTATTTGACATGAGTTTTTCACAGTTCAATAGATTAGATAAGATTGTTTGTGAATTAAATTAAAGTTCTTTTAATCTTTCTTATTCTTTATCATATCTCCTCTTTTTTTAATGCATACATATAATCTAACAAATTTATGTTCAGATATTATTTTTTTAAATTTTCAATTGTAGATTATCAATTTTTAAAAATTTATTATTAAATATTAATTAATTAAAAAAATTAATTTATGAGAAATACTTTTATATTATATATTTATAAATAATTTATATTTTACTTCGTATCATTATATTAGACTACTTTAAGATTCAAGATTTTGACAATGAATAGTTAATTTATATTTAAAAGAAATCTTTTACATAATAGAATCTATTTAATTGCGAATTATTAGATTTTTCTTTATTTTATTTGTTTGCAAAAGTATTTATGCAATCAAGATATAAAACATCTATTGTAAGGAGAGCAACAATGAAGTTTTCTATTGTTTGCAATGATTTCAATGTTGTATAATATTGAGATCCTATTGTTCATATTATTCAAAGTTAGTAATGTGATATATATTTTTGAAACTAGTTTTACTTTTGTAAGGAACTATTTGGGTGAATTTTCCTATGAATAATTTTTTATTTTATTATATTCCAAGCCATAGACAATTTTAAGTCCTCAAATTATTATGATAATTTTTTGGAGATATTTGTTTCCACAATATTCCCTTAGAACAATCCTTGATACTTTAATATGCTTTCTTAAATATTTTATCATTTCTATAATTATTCTTTACAAATATTCTCTCGATTATTAAGTCAATTCAATGAGTTGATTTTTTAGATCATTTATTTCTTTTGCTTAACAAATTGGTCAAATTGGTCAATTCACTAATTCCTTAAACTTCTTAAATATGAAGGTATCATATATTATCAATGAGGAATAATTTATTTTTAAAAATTATATACAAACAAAACCATTAAATCATATAAAGAAATATAAATTAATAACATGAGAAACACAATAATGAAATACAAATTTAGCTAGCCATGGATCAAGATCAATTATTGAGAAGTTGCATGATGTTCAAATTAACAACAACATGAAGATTGAATTCTCTTTTAAATTCAATTTTAATTTTGTTTTATATTAAAATGTGAGTTTACAAATAAAAGATTTTACAAATACATTTAATCATTTTTAAATTAGTAAATTTTTTTTTACATACTTTTGTGTAGTAGCAGTTTTTAGAATTCTCTATTTTTTCTTTGTTATTTTCAACTTTTAGTGATTTTGGCTTGGGAAAAATTAATAATTGGTCTTAGAGAAAGTTAAAAAGATAATTGTTTACTTAAGCTTTAAATTTGAAAGGATTTTTTTAGATTAGAGTAGCAATAAAGATTTAAAGTATGGATAGAAAAAAATAATAATCTCAATTTGTCTGAGTCTCAAATTCCTTATTTCAAAGAAAATAGATTGTATCAGTTGATTTAACAAAATTTAATTTATAGACACAAGCTCAAAAGAATTATTTGAAGAAGAATAAAAAGAATGATTCAAATCACTCTTCTTCATTTGACAAATCTTGTATGAATCATTTTTTCCAAAAATTGTAGTACCAACCAAGAGAAAGGAAGTTCCAGATATTTTTCAAAAAAGATCAAGGTACAAACAAGTTAAAAAATTTAGACTTCAATTGTTAAAAATACTTTTTTAAATTTGTTGATAAAAGATTCACAATCAATGCGATAATTTTTCACCTAAGTTTTAGGAGTTGTATATATAATACAAAATTAAGGACACACCTTGATTGATCAAAAGTATATTTAAAAATATTGAAGGTTTTACCTTTAAAATATGGTTTGGTTGTAGCTATCATTAAAAAATATAAAGATCTTGTTGTTATATTAGCTAAAGAGATCATACGACCACTTCTACTTCTTAAATGGTGCATGACTATATATTGCAATCATCTCTCTTAAAAAATATTTCAATCTAATGCCAATATGGATGCAAAGAACAAGGAGAAGAAGCAACCTTATCAAGGAGAAAATTAACCAAATAGAAGTCATGGAAGAAAAAAAAATAGAGGAAGAGGAAGGGGAAAAAAATAATGTTGAAGGTAATAGATAGTTTGGAAAAGAAAATAGTCAATGCCATATGGAAGTATCATTGAAGATTTAATAGCGTGTAGCTTCAACAAGCTTCAATAATGGAGTTTTGATCAACATAATGCAACGAGAGAGCCAATTGAAGTGTAAATTTTTTAATATAAAGATCCAAGAGAGGATATAATCATTGATTGTTGTCCAAATCCAAATGGAGAGTTTTGGATTTTTTGCAAGAGCATTGTTTGAAAGCTAAAGCATCACATTTTAATTCAATAGAGCATTTTTTGGACAAATGAATGTTACAATAGGCAACAATAGGTACCTGAGTGGGAAACTAACATTTTGAATTCTAGAATTTTATAGGACATTATCATATTGCATAAACAACTATGCGTTGTATTGGCATCCCAATAAAAATGTCTAAATTTTAACATGTGGTCTCAAGTCAACAAGGAGAATCAAAGTGATCAAATTTTTGACAATCTGGTACATAAAAAAGACCAATGCTAAGAGGCTAAAATGAGCCTAAAACATGCTAAGGAAATGAACAACAAAGAAAGCCCAAACCATAACATGAAATTGCCAAGGTATCTAATTTTCTATATTATATTTTGGTTGTATTGTTTACTCTTAATGTTCCCAAAGAGGAAAAAATTAAAATCTTTTAAAAAAGTGAAAGATATATATTTGTTGGTTAAATAGTGAAGAAATGTATGGATACAAGGTTTATAGTCTAGAAGCAAAAAGAAAATATTAGCCATGATATAAATTTTGTTAAAATTTGAAAATAAAAATAAAATAAAAATCACAATTATAAAAATGGAATCATCACATGATAGCAGTGCTCTATTCATAAATTTGGATATCACCTTAAGTCTAGATAGAAATAAAGTTCTTCAATAAGTTATATTAGAATTTTAGAATAAAAAAAAATCCTCCAAAATGGTAAGGTGCTTTTATAGAATCTATTACTGGACTAATGATGGAGATGATCTTGTTAATTTTCCACATATATCTCAAGTTCGAGTTGAACCAAGTCATTATGAATAAGCAATGAATCATAAAGTTTGGCATGAAGTAATCAATGTTAAAATTGATTTTTTAGAAATAAATGAAACATGAGAATTGATTAATTTGTCTCTTCAAAAATAATTCTATTTGAGTTAAACATGGATTTAGCAAACAAAGCATAAAACAAACAAATCAATTTGAAAGAATTACAAAAATTCGATGACAAAAAATAACAACCAAACACAAATTATAATAAAATAAAAAATTAGAATCAACAATATATAGATTCTAATTTCTTTTAAATTCAATTCAATTTCTATTTTAAATTAGAATACAAATTTACATAAACAACACATTAAATATTAAAAACAAAATTTACATACACAGCATATCAAATTATATATATAAATCTATGTTTGAATTTCACATTTTTAATGTTATGTGGTAAATAGCAGTCAAATGAAAAATTCATTTGTTTTGTGAAGTTTAATGACAAAGTCAATTTGCAAATGACTTTCTAATTTGGTGGAATTTGAATTCTGCACAAAACTTTAGGCTTAAATAAGTAAGACGATGGAGAAAGCTACACGTGGCGGACAAGTGAGAGACGTGTCCCACATGCAGGAAATTCGTTGAAAAGGTCTTCGTTGCTTGACCAAATAATTGCATGTCTTTTATTCCCTATTCTAATGTTTTTTCCAACTTAAATATATCTTATACTGCCGGATCATACTCATCTAACTCACTTATCCAAACCGTTACTTTCTCTTAAGATTATATAAGGATCTAATAGTTTGAGAGTGTTTTAATAGTTGGCATTATTGTTTAAATATAAACATATCATTTATATTTATTTAATCAAATGTTTTAATTTGAGTTGACATATGTCATTAATACATAAAAATGTGGAATTCTCTATCATTTCATATTAAAAAATATAAGTAATAATGATCAATATTTAGTTATGTAAGAGAGATAAGCCAATCTAATTTATTAGACATAAAATAAAATACAATGTCTTTGTCAATCACATTGAATAGTTTGAATTTGTACATTCTATACAATTCTTTTATCTAATCACATAAAACATGGATGTGGACATCATATTAAGTCTTTCACTTTAAATACATACTTAATAATTTACAAATATATTAGTATATATTTGCTAATCTTAACCCAACTAGAAATTTATTGTTTAATGAACAATATGTATTATTAACTTGTCATATTTATAAAAAAATTATTCTTAAGTGATACAATCTCTTCCAAGTTATGTACAATTGATAATCTTTTTTGAGATCTCAACAACCAAATATTGAAGTACCTATAAGACAAAGACGCAAGGATCACCAATTGATGCATAAATCACATTTAACATATATTTTAAACATGAAATTTAAATATTAACACTCAAATTGTAGCATGGATCCCCTCTCAATCCACACCAATCCCTCTCATACAATAGAATTCATATCCATAAATCAAATGAGTTAGAAATATAGGAGGGGAACTAGTTTATAAATCAAAATAAAGACTCAATAACCCATTTCTATTCAATGTGGTGAATATGCCACAAACAAGACAAAGTGGAATGAGTACAAATAATGACTTATTCGTTGGAAAGGTAAAAGACTAGAAGAATATTTATGGATTTCTAAATACTGGAGCAGAGACAAAAAAACAAAGCACTCCTCCACAAGCAGCACAATCCCAGCTAGGATCATAGACACGAGGATCCATAAATCCAACCAAAACCCAACCAGCCGATCCAGAACAACCCAAGAAAAGACAACCCATTTGGGCCACAGCCTCAAAAGAGGAAACTCACCACTCAGAACCAAAAAATCCCCAACCTGAAAAAATAACAAAAGGACCCAAGTGGGGAGGAAGAAAGAGCATAAAAAAAAAAGCAAGTAACCCAAGGGAAGCTTGTCAACCACCAAGACCAACAGCCACAAAAGCTAGTCAAAAAACAAAAGCATCAAAAAGACAAGGGGGACCGAAAAGAGAGGGAAAGGGCAAGGAAAACGTACAAGTAGAGAGAGTAGAGAGCCTGCAAGATAGTGAATAACAACCTCCAACCTTGCATTCCAGTTAGGGTCTGAAACATGCCAAAAACTCACTACAAATAGCTCCAATGAAGGAAAACCGAAAACCAAAAAACCAAACATAGAAAGCACCCCCACAGAGGTAGTATCCTACACCAAATAACAGACTAAGGGTCCAAAAAGAGGAGAGGAAAGGCAAGGAAAACCTCCAAACAGAGAGAGCAGAAAGCTGACAAGATAGTGAAAAAAATCCTCCAACCCTACACACCAGTTAGGGTCTGAAACATGGCAAGAAATTTCCACAGACAACTCCACCAAAGGCAGACCAACAACCATAACCCCAAACAACAACACAACCCTCTCAGAGGAAAAATAACCCCATAATAGCTAGAGAGAGCTAGGAAAGCCAACATAAGGTGAAAGAGGAGAGGCACCACAAAACAAAACCACTTCCAACCCTACTTGCCAGTCTGGGTCTAAGATAAGGCCACCAAACTCCACCAACAAGCTCCCAGCAAGAACACCCAACACCACACCCAACAACACAGAAGTAGAGACAAGAAACCCATGCATGAAATACATTCTCCACCCAACAAGAAGCCTAAACCGCTCTGGGGAACACATGCCAAACCAAATCCAAAGCCGCAAGGAAGGAAGTCCATGACAAAAAAAACTCCACAAGCAACGATGGGAAAAGCAAGAGAAGCACTAGACATAAAAGAGTCCATCGACAACTCTCTCCACAAACACATCAATCAGAATATAGGCCCAACCCAGGAGAAAACCCTCCAACCATAGACAACACAAGGAGCAATGAAAATAGATCGAAGAAAACCTTCCACAATGAAGCATCTAGGAAACACCAGCCACAACAAAGTGACTTTCCACAAATGCGACCAACGCACTAGGCAAGAGATTCCCAGGTGGGACACACCATCTATCCATCTCATCTTCGTTCTCTGCATCCATCGTGCCATCAAAAGATTCAAATTTATGACTCCCACCCAACCTGCTCCACCCTCCGCTCAACGCCATCCGATAAAAACTTATTGATTGTTAGTGAATAGGGGTTTTCATTGGTAAAACCCCTTTTAGGTAATTAAACCAAATGATGAAATAATGGAAGATAAACATGAAACATGCAACATAAGATATGAAACATGAGAAATGATACCTTAAATGAAGTCTTGTAATACAAATCAATGATCTAGCATGAAATGGCCATGAAGGATATAGATCTAGATCTTGAGATAAGTGTAGAGCAATGCTTGACCTTGGATCTTGAATGCAACATCACAAAAATAGCTCAATAACATGCTTGATGCTTGATAATCTTTGACATGATGATGGATCTTGAATTGTTGCAACAAATGATGAAGAATTTTCCCTTGAAGACTTTTGAATGCTCTTGTAAACACTTGATTAATTCCCTTGTGAACTCCAATTTGCTATTATGAATGCTCATTCAATTTGCTAGGTGTAAAATGGATGAAAGAAACTACAAGCTAACATAAGATCTAGGAGAATAAAATCCCACCAAAAATTTGAATTAATTTTGATTTTGGGCCACATGGGGACTCATTTGTCCAAGGTGGCGAATGAGTCCTATTAGGCATAATTTATGGGACCATTTTTAAAAATACTTAGAAAGGTGTGAAACTAGGTTCGAGACCCAAAAACATAGGTGGAACTCATTCGCCCAAGGTGGCGAATGAGTCCTAGATCACTAAATCTAGGCCATACAACCTAAAAATTCCTAAATTATGATTGAATATTGATTTATGTTGGAATTATCCTCAAAAAGATGCATTAAATGAGGCTTGTTGATGCAAAATAAGGCCAATTAAAGCATAAGAAAGCCCAATTATTTATGAAAACCCTAGAAAAGTGTGAAAGTGTGTTACAACACTTTACAACACTCCAAATAAGGTAGGATTAGTTTTATTTAATTCAAAAGGGTCCAAGACCTAATGCGAGTGTGTTAAACACATTACAACACTAAGTCAAGGCATCATTAAGCTCAATTTTACAAGGAGGGCCCAAACAAGTGTTTTTTCGACACTACAATAATAATAAAATTATTTAATTAATTATTAAAGAAGGGTAATGTGGGAGGATAAATTAATTAATTAAATAATGTTTATTTAATTAATTTGGCTATATGGGATAAATATAGTATTTAATTAAATAAATATATTAATTTGGTAAATAGGATAAATGTGTCACAAGGTGATATAAGGTGGTGTTAAGAGGATGGATGACTAGGTGATGGTGGCATGATTAATTTTAAGGTGAATATAGAGAGAGGAGGAGAGAGGGACAGAGAGATATATAGAGATATCTAGAGGGATAGGGAGAGAGAGAGAGAGGTGAGATAGAGATAAGTAGAGAGAGAGGTGAAATAGAGATAAGTAGAGAGGGAAGGAGGGAGAGAGAGGGAGCGAAAGGGAGAAATATCAAGAGATATCTAGAGGGATACAAAAAGGGGTGAGAGAGAAATAAAGAGGGAAGTGGGAGAGAGAGGGGGGAAGGAGGGAGGGTGGGAGAGGTAGAGATAGAGAGAGAAAGAGGGAGAGAGAGAGAGAGGGGGGTGAGATAGAGAGAAGTAGAAAGGGAAGGAGGGAGAGAGAGAGGTACAAAGAAATTTAAGGAGAGACTTGATGATGATTTTGAATAGTTAAAAAGTTACCCTTAGTCAATTACAAGATGATATGAGCTTGCTAATTATTAAAATTTAAATGTTTGAAAAAATTGTAAGTTCAAAAACTTAGAATTTGCATTATAACTCTTAGAGATCTGAAACCATTCTCAAATATCTTGAAACTATATACATGAAATATAACTTGAAGTTTAAGAAAGTAAATTTCCATATACAAATTTCACTTATAACTCCTAGAGATCCAAAACCATTCTTAAACACCTCAAGCATTAAATTTGTATTTGTGTAAGGGGGAAATCGAGATTAGAACCAATGTTAAACAAATTAAACACAATCTAATTCAAAACACAGATTTAGATTCATACACATTACTCATGAAATAAAGTTTTTAAGCTATTGAAATCAACCAACAAAATCCTAAGATAACATAATGAATTCAAAAAAAAGAAAACTTTACCATCCCATGTCGAAGTTTCTTCGCAATGATGTTGGATCATTGTTGTATCAATGCAAAGCCTCCATTTGCGCATTGCAAATGCTTCAAAGTTGTGTGATATTGATTGAAGATGTATGTAAAAGCTTCCAAGAAATCAATGATTAATTTGGCATTACTTCGTTGTGTAAAAGATGTCAATTCTTCGATTGTTTTTGAGAAGAAATGAGGTTGTTATATAGATTTTGTGTTTCGAGATGAATGATCGATATTGTGTAGTAGAATATCCTAATTAAAAGTTCAATACTGTTGAGAGGAATTAAATAGGAAGAATTAGTGGATTTTAATTACTTACTCAGTGTGATTGAAGAAATCAATTTAAGTGTTCAATGCAATTGAGGAAATAGATTTAGCCTTTAGTGGGATTGAAGAATAGATGAATCAATCAAGAAATAGATGAATCAGTAAGCCAAACAAAGTGAGCAATTAGGGGATCATAATTTTCTCTATCATGAAAGTGGGTGAAGGTAATTAATTAATTGATTTAATTAATTAAGCCTTTTTAAGTTTGAATTTGCAAATCATGTTTGACTTTTACAAACAAAGTTGCATTTGTTTGTTTTGACCTTTTTAAATGATGTTTGAATAATTTATTTAATTATTCATGTTTAGGGGAAATTGATTTAATTAAACTATTAAGTGATAATAATTTAATTGATTTAGGGGAATAGGGTAAGTTAGCAACACAATTAAATAATTGATGTTATTTAATTAATTAGGAGGAATAAAGCTAGATTAGGACTTAAAATAAATGAAATTTATTTAATTAGTACAAAATGATAAAAGAGTGAATTAATTAAATAATGTAATACTATTCAATTAATAGAGGAAATTAGGGTTTTAGATGTAAATGATGCAATATTTAGTGATATTAGGTGATAATGATATCAATCATGAGAAAATTCCATTCAAGATGTGCGATAAATGTTAGGTTATTTTTACATGTCTACAATATTTCATGTATATAGTTTGAGGAAACAGGAGAGTACAAGCTATACAATGAGGTAGAGAAAGATGGGAAGAGAGAAAGAGAGAGAGAGAGCTAATTTTTCTTCTTAGAAATGTAAGTTTGTTATAGTGCACTTGTATTAAAACGTGCTTGTGTCCTGTCTTGTATGGGGCCAAAAAGGTGGTCTGGCCACTTTTTGGTCCCCCATCTTCTTGCACTTACCCATATTGTTAAATTAGCTAATGTGTCTAAAGATAGTGTTTTGCATAAGTGACTAACTACATTAATTGCATATATAGTGTCAAAAAATGAAGCATTTAATTTTACCTAACATATAATATACTTTTCCAAATAATATCTTGATTTTGTATGTTGGTTTCCATCATTCATCAATGAAAATCAATTCATAAAAAGAATGAGCTAGTAGGATTCATGGCACAATAATGGAGCATTCAACAAGAAAAAGAGAATACCTACCCTTAATAAAAATTACAATGAATCCACAACAATACAAAAAAGTTTCCTCCCGTGTGTTGTCATCTCCCCCGCTGTGTGGTGGCTCTTTGCCCTTGGTGGCTTCAGTTGATCCGCTTCTCTCGCCTTTCTCGGTGGACTTGGATTCTGAGTCTTCCTGGTCCGTTGTGCTGAGAAAGAAGGGACTCCCTCGATCTGTCACAACTTCGTGGCCTAGGGTTAAGGGAGTCAGATTGGTCCCCTCATATTTTGGGGTTGTCTAGTCCTAGTCTATGTTTCGACGGTTGTCTATCAGTTGTTTTTGTGTGTGGTTTGTCCTATTTTCCTAGTTCATTCCTGGTTTGAACTAACTTCTTTTTTAGCCCTTTGGGATTTCTGTGTAAAGGGTACAACACCCTATAAATGCTGGTTATCTTATAAAAAACAATAAAAAACTTTATTAATAAAGGTCAGACAAAACCATCAACACGTTTTATATTTTTAGTTACAAAACATAATGGATATTTCAATTATTGTTTACTTACCATCACCATCCTTTTCAAATAGAATAAAAGTCTCCTTGAACTTGATAATATCATCATTAGTCAACTACTCAACCCTTTCTCAAATCAATGTATCAAAACCTTGAAGCTCTAAAACCTCTAACAAAGTAAAACCTATTTGAAAATTTGTAAAACAAAACATTACTCAAATTAAATGAAAATAAATAAAAAGTCATATCATAATACCTTTTTTAATCAAATTATCCTATAGTGAGTTGTAGAAAACTCATATAATTCAAAATGGAATTCATAAGTGCTAAGATATCAAGAAAAATGATAAATTCTAAGGGATACTAAAGGGTTGTCATTGTAAATAAAGAAACCAAATAAAGATTCTTGGTAAGCATGGGTTTAATACACCAAATAAATATTTAAATTGATATGCTTGCTTGGGGAAACCTTTGCTTGAAAAACATTAGATGTGGAGGGGCAAAGATTTGATCACGAGTCTTGCAATTCTCATTATTTTTGCAAGTACATATATTAATAAAAAAATCTCTATAAAAATACTTATTGATTTTTGTGAGATTTTCTTTAATAAAAAATAACAACTACATACATTAAAAAAAATATTCTTAAAAAAAATGTAAAAATAAATAACAATATTTTTATTTTAGAAAGATTTAATGAAATGACTTAATAAAACAAAAAATGAAAAATTTAATAAAGAAAAAAAATGAAAAAATAATAGTTTACCTTGCTTTCTCTACAAACTTTCTCATAACACCCCAAACTTCTTAGCCAATTATAGTTGAAGAGAAATAATTTTTATAATTCTTATAATTTGAATAGATTTCATTTTATTTTTCATAATTTGGTGTTACTTGTAATTTTAATATAAAAGTTAGAATTTTACTTTTAACAATTTTAATATGGTTTATTTTTATTTTTAATATTTTATTTAAATATAGTTTTAGCTTTTAAAATTGAATTTATTTAATAATATTTTTTATTTGTTTTTGATAAAGTAAGCAACATTTACATGGTGTTGTACCCTTTACACAGAAGCCCAAAGGGCCAAAAAAGAAGCTAGTTCAAAACATGAATGAAGTAGGAAAAGAGGACAAACCACACACAGAAACAGTTGACAAACAGCTGTTGAAACACAGACTAGGACTAGACAACCCTAGAATCTGAGGGGACCAATTTGACTCCCTTAACTCAAGGCCATGAAGCTGCGACAGATCGAGGGAGTCCCTTCTTCTTCCCCAACACAATAGACCAAGATTACTTAGAATCCAAGTCCATCGATCGAGGCAAGAGGAGAGGATCAACCGAAGCCACCAAGGGAAAAGAGCCACCACACAGTGGGGGAGATGGAAATGTAGGGGAGGGAACATGAACGAACAAAGGACCATTAGACGCAATCAACGATGCTCAGGCAGGCTCAGATAGAACATCGTCAATAGATCGAGCCAACAGTGGCTCCACAGAAGGAGCCGAAAGACAAGCAGACACAGGGTCCTAAGAAGAAATAATTGGGTCAACCTCCTCAAAAGAAACTTCTGAAGGAGGAGAACCCACCGTGAGGTGATCCAAGAGCGCATCCTTCCACCAAGTAGCAGCACCCTTGTGATGGGCTTGTGGGAAAGCAGAGGCCAAATGACCCATAGAGAAGCATCTCTGACACCGAAAGGGGAGACCCTCATAGTCCAGGAGCTACTTCCAAGGTTTGTCCTCCACCAATAAGACTACATCACCATGAAGGGGTTTGGAGATGTCCAAATCAACTAATATACACGCTACCATAGTATGCCCAAGCTCCCGAGTCGCAGAGGAAATCATTAAAAAACATCCAATGGAGTTGCCAATAGCTTCATAACGTGAATCCTCCCAAAATTGGAGGGGGAGATTCGATAGACGGACCCAAACAGGTCTGGTGTTCAGCGGCTTCGTAAGGGGATTGAACGATTGAGACCAAGGATAGATGGACAAAGAATGAATCCCCCACATCCACCCCTTGTCCAACACACAGTCTCGCTCCATGGGGGAGGCAAAGGTTTCCATAAAGAAACCCCTAGCACAAGGGTAGAGTTCAATCTACCCAGTGACCACCGGCTTCCAGGAGACGAAAACCCAACTACGGAGATCAAGAAGGGAGGGCCACATGCCATTAAACCTATAGACCACCCCCTGCTTCAAATAATAATCCTCGTTCTCAGCAACTTCAGGTCCATAGACCACAATAGGGGAATCCCTAGCATAGGGTAGAGGACGAACACTAGACTGAGCAGGAGGTCGAGCACCCCCTTTAGCAACATTGGAGAAAGACTTCACCCAACCCGAAGAACCCCCAACAAGAGCAGGAGGAGGGACAGACCCTTGCGCAACAATATCAAGAACAGAGCCCTCAACACCTGCAACAACATCAGACATAGAGGAGGAGGAGCCCTCACCCAGCCCCCCAACCAGGATCCCACAACCCCCATCTGAAACTGTCACAGCCAGAGAGGGCACTGACGCCCTAGGCACAACCAACCCATCCACAACAAACCATTGTAGTGTGCACTCAGACTTCCTCCTGCTCATGCACATTTTGAATTGATCTAATATTTTTTATTTGTTAATATTGAGTTTAAATGTTAATATTTTTTGTCATATATTAATTATATTTTTTAGGTACGTGTTTTATTAATATTTCAATTCTAATAAATTAAAAAGAATAGTTCTACTTTTTTATTTAATCATTTGCTAACTTAATAAGTTTATTATTTGTTATTAATTTTTTTTTTTTAATATTATGTTTATTAATATTTGGATTTTGATATATTTTGACTTTCCATTTAGTTTATTTTATTTTAGTTTTTAATTTAGATTTAAGTTTAAAATTTATTTTTTATAATTTGTCTTTTTTGAAATTACAAATAATAATTAAAAAATATTAAAATTAATTTAATTTAAAATCACTTATCTTATTAAAACTTTAATTATTGTAAAATAATTCTATTTTGATTTTTTTTAATAATTTATGTAATAAAATGAATTTCAAACTTAAAATTAAAATTAAAATTTATAGAGTGAAAGAGAGAGAAGGAAACTTTTGATTAGTCATTTCATGTCAAAAATTCAAGGATAGCACATCCCTAGGGAGTTATGCTTAGGGTAGCATGTCATTTGATTAAGGATATAATGCACTTTTAAAACCTCTTTAGTGTACCCATTTCACACTTAAGAGGAAAATAGATAGAGAGAGAAGAGAACATATAGAGAGAGAAATAGAGAGGGAGACAAAGATATATAGAGATAAAAAGAGAGATAGAGATACAAAAATAGAGGTATAGATATAAAGGAATAAATATGGAGAGACAAAGAGATATAGGAAAAGAGATAAAGAAAGAAGAAAAGAGAGAAGAGGGGAGACATAGATAGATAGTCACATAAAGATAGAAAGATAGAGAGATAAATAGAAATAGGAGACAAAGATATATATAGAGGTCGAGAGATCAAGAGATTAAGAGGGAAAGGGGGAGAGAGGGGGGATATAAATAGCGATAAAAAAATATTAAGGGGAGAAAGATAAGGAGAGGGAAATAGATAGAGAGAAGAAATAAGAGAAAGATAGATAGAGGAAGAGAGAAGGGGAGATAAGTATAGAGAGGAAGAGAGGAGAGAGGAAGAGAGAGATTGAGAGATAATAAAAAATATAAAGATAGAGAGCGAGACAAAGATATACAGAGATCTCTCTTTATCTTCCCATATCTCTCTATATATATCTCCCCATATGTACCTCTCCCTACCTCTCTCTATATATCTCCCTCTCTCTACCTGTCTCTATATAACTTCTTATCTCTATCTTTATATCTCTCCATCTCTCCCTCTCTCTTTGTATCCCCCTCTTTCTATCTCTTTCTCTCTCTCCCTCTCTCCATTTCCATTTCCATCTCCATCTCCATCTCTACCTTCCTCTCTATCTCTCTCCCTATTTCTATCTCCTTACCTCTCCTTACATCTCTTTCTCTCTTTCCCTTTTATCTTTCCCACTATATACATCTCTCTATCTCTCCCTCTTTCTATCCATATCTCCCCCTCTCTCCCTCTCCCTATCACTCTATCTTTCTATATCTTTCAACTTCTCTATCCTCTATTTCTCTCCCTCACTCCCTCCCTCTCTATCTATTTACATATCTCTCTCCCTCTCTATATCTATCTCAATATCTCCTCACTCAGACACACACACTCCTTGTTTCTCCTTCCCTAGATCTCTATATCTATATCTCTTTCAGTCACACACACACACACACACACACACACACACACACTCATTGGTTCTCCCTACCTATCTCTATCTCTATCTCTCTCCCCCGCTCTCTATTAATTGTCTTTGTCACCTCCTTTATTTCTCACTCTTGCCCCCTCAATTTCTATCTTCTCATCTCTCTATCTCTCTCCCTCCATTAATTGTCTTTTGTCACCTCCTTTATCTCTCACTCTTGCCCCCTCAATTTCTATCTTCACATCTCTCCCTATCCCTCTCACTTCTATTTCTATTTTTAGACGCATAGTTGATTTGAAGCTATCACTTCTCTATTGAGATCTTTGTTGCACAAACATCATTTTCTAAATGATCTACCAATTGACCTTATATATACTATGTCAAATGTATGTAAAAAATAGACTAAAATTTTTCTAATTGACCTTCCACACTTCTTCAATGAACCTATTGCACATCAAGATGTGATGTGATTGCTAGTTATACCTTTTACAATTATCAATATTATGACATCAAATATGAACCTAAAACCTTCCATTTAAGCAAATAAACTACTTTAAAAGATTGGCAGTTCATAGAAGTAATCCCTACAGCACGGAAGCTTGCCCTCTCTTTCATCCCACATTTTAAGCTGGTCAAACTTTGTTTATATTAGTTTCTAAAGGTCGTCGAATCTCATCGCATGCAAGCAAAGGATTTGATTTATTCATTGACGTTGTCCTGTAGATCAAACACGCCAACATCATTGTTTTTAATGAATTTTATTCTTTGTCTGTGAATTTCAATGTTGAAGAGTTATAGAGACGGAGCATATCTGGTTATAAATGAATATACTTAAAAAAACTTGCGTGTTATTTAGTATTATGGCGGAGATCAAAAGAAGAAAAGAATATTTGCCTTCACTGGAAAAAACTGTAGCCTGAATTTTATTGTCATGAACTCCAAGGTGAGGTGATAATATCTGTAAACAATATTTTGTTTTCTTGTGGTACCATGGTTTTTATTATGGTAGTTTGTGAATTGTTGTTATCAATATTAGATCATCGTGTATTTGTGTAAATTATTATTGTTGTAGAATTATTGTGAATAATTGGTCTGTTATATTTTGAATTGTGATTAACACATTTTCACTGCTTTCAATTTTGTCTATTTAATGATTGTTTAGTAAATGTGATATCTCAAACACGTTAAAATATTAGTAAATGATAATGATTATTTGTTTATAACCATTGTGATTATGGTGATGTGAAATACATGTTGATTTGTTATTCATCTATTGAGTAATGAGTGATGATAGAATTGAACTTGTATACATGCTATGTCATATTGTATTTTGCATTCTTTTTATCATAATTGATTGATTGTTATGTGATGCAAGAACATCTAAGAAGTAAGAATTCTTGAATTATCCAAAAATATTTTCTCTCATATTTATTTGTTTATTTGTTTAAAATCATTGTGATTATGGTGATGTGAAATATATGTTGATTTGTTATTTAATCTATTGTGTAATGAGTAATGATAGAATTGAACTTGTATGCATGTTGCATCATGTTGTATTTTACATGCTTTGTATTGCATTTGATTGATTGTTATGTGATGCAAGAAATCTCACATCACCCAAAAAAAATTTCTCTCATGTTTATTTTATTGTTCATAAATTTAAAATAACATTCCAAACATCATATGGTCACCACAACTTATAGTTCTCACCACAAAGACATGTCAAATCTTTAGATTTAATCATAGGAAAATCAAAGATCATTGTTTTAACCATGCAATAACACTTGGCTACATTTCTAAGCTCATTCATCCCAAGGAGGTTTGTGGTATAAACCATCCAATACATATTACTTATCGCATTCATTCCAAAAGGTTACTACAAGGGGCATATTCATTCTACTTTCATCATGATAAAAGAATAATTCCCTACGATATTCACAAATATCCCATGTTACCCCAATTTTGATATTTCATTGTGTTCTATGTAGCTTCATAAATCTCTAAGTGTCAATGTACAAGAACCATTGGGTATGTTGAGAAAGACTAGATCTAATAGTTTGCACGAATTTTTTCTTGCAAATGGAGATTCAATCATAAAGCCTTGTCATTAGTCCGCATCCACAATCAAGTTCCTATTTGATTGGTGTAGCAATATAATATATGTTGGGAGCCCCTCATGTCAATAATTTTGTCTCGTTATCTATGCTATAAATAGTTCAACTTGACGTGCATTCTTAGGAGTTCCAAAAAATAAAGTGATAATATCACTCTAAGATAGTATAAGCCATCCACTTGCCACTACCAATTTCACCCAATGGCCTATAGGATATGTGAACATTCTACTATAGATCTCCTTAGAAATGGTCTATGATAGAATAATTTTTAGATCTATGAATCCTCTTCAAAATCCACAAGTTATCCTTCAACTCTATAATAGTTTAGGTGGGGATTTATTACATCTCAGATTTAGATTTCCTCATAGATATTGATCCAACATATAAGACTAGCTAGATTCTATACGTGACATAAAATAGGAAGTTCATCTACCTAGGTTTACATAGTGTGGTACTATGTACCAAACTTCATTGTTTGTGTACTTATGTCCTTCATAGTTGTAGACACCTAAATTTATCCTAGTATAACCTTACTCAAAATAACTACATCTAGCTCACCTAAGACATCCTATGTACATAATTAAATAACCTTATTTAATTGGTCATTTACCTCTCAAATATAATTAAATAATTTTATTATTTAATTATCTCATTTTCACCTCACATAGCTAAAATAACTTAATAAGCTTATTATTTAATTAGGGTATTTTTGTTCCACCATTTTCAAGAATAAAGAAACCACTAGTTATTTTTCCCTCCTAAATTCTTATGGTTGGAACAAATTAATATTTTTAAAAATACAATCTTAGCCTTTCATTTTAAATAAACTTAATCATGACCCTAAACATCCTCCCTTTAATCCTAAGAAAAACCTATCTTTCTTTCTCTATCATTGATCTTTTGATCTCATCTCTGTGGTTCATCTTCTCTTCAAAAAATATATAAATAAGAGCTAGAAGCTCTCAATTTGATAATGCAATCTTATGATAGCTACATGTCAAAATAAATAACTTTGGAGTAAGGAATCCACATGACTATCACATTTCAATTATTGAAAAAAATATTCTTTACAATGTATTTTATGGTAATATTTTATTTATTTGCATAGTTATTTGATTTCATTCATAATATATCTAAGGTTTGTGATAGTTTAGAATAGGAAGCTTTATTTCACATTTATTTCCTAGTTTAAATTTTAAATTATTCCTTACATTTTGAGGACAGTGCTCAAGGCAGTATCCCTTGGCTATTCCCATTATTGTATTATATTTTTTTAGTGGTTTTTTCTAACTAGATTCTACAAGTTCTTGCTCTTTTTGAGAATCATTTTTCAAGTGTTTCTAGGAGCTGCCTAGTGCAAAATGGGCATTATAGTTACATCTATAGGGCCCAAGAGATTAATTTTAGTATTTAATTTGTTATAATTTGGTTATAATTTTTGTTATAATTTTTAGGAGGGTAAAATGTCTCTTCTCTATAAATTTGTACAAAATATATATGACCTTATAGATTATACCATGTTGTTCACCATACTCATGTGCAAGTTGTATGTTTAGCTTCTATTTGCATATTTTGGTTTCCTATCCGAGATAAGCTCTTCACCCTATGGTTAAAATGAAAAAAGTTTAATATTCATTTTCAATATTAAAATATTAGTTGATGTGGATGGAAATCCATAAGATTTCATAGGCATGTATCCATTTTAATTGAAATATATTTGGTTTTCAGAAGTAGCAATACTTATACCTATTTGTTAAATTATTGTTTAAATTTGTGGGTCAAATCATAAGGTTTGTTAAATAAAATAAATCTACAAAGTTTTTAAAATAAAAGTGTTAATTTTGTTTTTGATTAAGGAAAAAAATAGGTTTTGAAGGGACCCGAAACCCTTTACAAACCAAAAACAAAGCTGCAAAAAAGGACAGCCTACAGCCAGCCAAAAAAACCAACCCCCAAGCGAGACCCATCAAGATTTACATTTAGAGCTTCTCTTATGAGAGCGGAGAGTCATGTCGAAAGAAGGCCTAGAAAATTTTGCCTTCTTGCCCATAACAGTAATCCAGCCTTCTTCCACTTGTGTTGCCTTATCCTGCCAAGCTAGCACACTTTTTTCCTGAAGATGAAAGCCAACAACCACGATCTCAGTGATTTCAACATTATTCTTCCATGTGGGCACAAACATAACAGGAGATCCACCAAAAATGATAGTCGGAGCACTATCACCCGAAGAGACAGCCTGAGACCCAATCTCACACCCTTTAGGGGTTTCAACAAGATGAGTTTGTACAACATCAACAACCCCACCAATTGAGACATCCGAAGGGGATGCCCCAAGACCCTGCGGTTCCAACGTAACCACGTCAAAAAAACTCCTGTGTTGTTCAATTTTCTTCTCTACTGTATAATGTTGTAGAGAGGCACCACTCCAGCATGTAGCCATCATTTTTTTCTTCTCTAAACCGCATTGAGCAACAACATGACCAATTTTAAAACATCTTCTGCAACGGAAGGAAATCCCTTCATAGTCCAAAGATTAGACCCAAGAACCCTTAGGAGATTTAAAAGTAGTGTTAATTTTGTTAAGTAGTGTTAAATCTGTTTGTTAAATTCTTGTTACTATTTGCTAAAATACCCTATTAAATCCATGCTTATTATCATTTTCTTTAATCTTGTTAATCCAAAATCGCTTATTAAATTTACATCTAATATTATTTTCTAAAACCTTATTAAATATATGCCATTCATATTTTCTTTTGTTCTAATGCACAAACAATATTAGACTTTGATTCAGTTTTTAATTGTGATTCAATTTTATATTTGCACTATCTACACCTTGTTAGATATTTTAAAGTCATTTTCTATCCATTAAATTCAGGCCCACTATCCATTACATCCATGTGTAAGAGCCAAGAGCATCAAGGATTTTATCTCCTAGTCAAATTAATGACCAAGAGCCAAGGAAAACTTTAGTGGCGAATCTTTGCCAATTGGCAAATAATTGAAATTGGGACTTCCAGAAATGGCTAATAGTACAAGCTAAAAAGGTTGTTGAATTGCCAGGTTTTTACAAAAAAATAATTTCGTCTCAATTAATTCGCCTCTATAAATGATGTGTCATTGGAACCAATTCGCCAGTAGTTTATACTATAATTACAATTATTAATTAAATTCGCCAGTAATATTATATTACTACCATTAATTTTGGGGCAATATCGCCACAATAATAAATTAGCATTTAATTTTAGGGATACTTTAGCCTTGAATAGGGTTTTTATTTATTGTCATCGAATCATCGATTATCTTTTTAATCAGATGGGTAGAGGTTGATTTTGTGCCCTAATACGCACGTTCCTTTTAAAAGGCTTGTTAAGGCCCGAAATTTGTTTTGGTCCACACGATTAAACCTAATCGTGTGGCCCAAAACAAATTTTGGGCCTCAACAAGCCTTTTAAAAGGCACATGTGTATTAGGTCACATAATCAACCTACAACCATTCGATTAAAAAGCTAATCAATGGTATTCATTGTCAGCCTATCACCCAAAACTTGAACCTTGTAACCTATGTCGCAAGGTTCTGGAAGTTTGAAACCAGGCGACAGTGTGTTGGTCGAGGGATCGCTAACTTCTCTAACCTTGGAAGCTTTTCATGGTGTTCAAAATTTTCTTAACTTCCCAACTGATCGATCTTCTTTGTTGTCGCGGCGTCTTGGAGTTTCCTAACCTCTAATTGGAGGTTGTGAAGTTTGTGGTTTCTCTAACTGGGCGATAAGCCGATGGATGGTGGGACTAGTCTGCGTGGATGGTGATGACCGCGTACGACAGTGACTTGGATGCCGACTTGGAGGTTGGGAGTTAAATTTTTAAGTCTTTTTTGGGAGACTTGTTGTGAATATTGTAGATTCCCATCTTTATTCTCCAAAATTGCACAAGTGGTGTACGCGTGTCTTGGTGGAGACCACAAGGAATGGCCGATAGTTTGGTGTGATAGTTAAAGGCGATGGATGAGTGACGTGTCAACACGTGGCACAATTTCATTTGTTGATTTTACATCACTATTGTAAATCAACAATCATTAGAAAATTTAAAAGGAGAGATTCACCATTGTAATTAATCTTTTTAGTGATTATTCGCTAGGATTCGCCACTGTGATTATTATTTTTACCAATTATTCATTAAGATTTTCCAAGATTTTACAATTTTTTTTAATAATGTGCATAGATTCGCTAAGAAAATTAATATTTTTTTCAAATAAAAGGAAAGATTCGCCAGGATTTTACACCTTCGCCGAGGAGGGGTTTCTTAAAGTTATCCCTGCCAAGAGCTACACTTGCCCATCTAGTCGGGCTTGGTCCTATGGGCATTATGCCCATGGTCCCTCCTAGGTGGGGGACCTTAAATCTAGTGTTTGAGCCCTTAAAAAACCCAGTGCTCAATAGTAGGTCACATGGGTGACTAGGGGTCAGTCCACAAAGGGGTTTTAAGCACTTTCCCCTCTTCTTTTCATTTTCCTAAAATATCATATCTTATTCAAATAGGCATAACTCTTTTGTTTCTTATGATATTTTACATTTTTCTAGGTGTTGTAAAACTTTGTATTAGAGATCTACATTGTACATAAGGTAATTTTTCTAAATTTTGCACCAAAAATTAGGTATAGCCATTTGAAACCAATATTTATGTTTAAAATTTGAACATTCATAACTTTTGCATATAAAGCCCCTTTTCTACAAATTAAAAGAATAAAAAAATTGTAAGCAATCTATTGGTGATTTTTATTTTTCCTTTAGATTGCATTATTTTTTTATGATTAATATTTTAAATGAAATGTTTTTTGTGTGTCAAATAATTACGTGCTTGAACTAATAACTTTGTAGTTTTATAAGATGATTTGTAGAAGACATTAATCTCAGACCCTTTTCATTTTTGTAATTTTTTGTCTTCTTTACTATTTTTCTCACATTATAAATTGGGATTAAAATTTACTTTCACATTTATATTTACATTAATTAATTTACTAGTGTCTTTTAATCCTAAAGTGATATTTTGTGTGCTCTTCTTTTATGCTTTTGTGTGATCTTTAGGATCAGAAAAAAGTATTGTGTTTTCAAGTTTTTTTAGAAGGATTTCCTTAGATTTAATTCTCCAAGGGGATAATTTTCACTCTAGTGTTATGATACAGTATAAATAGTAGGGGGTGAATTGAAAGGCATGAATCTTGGAAAGATAAATTTATCCTTTTAACTAAGCACCCAAGAACTTTATACCTTGGGATTATGGTAGGGAGAGTGGCTTACCTTCTCATACCATGCCTTAGACACATCTTTCTCTATTAAAAGTATTAGGCCTCATGTACCCTTGTAGTATATAAAGGATTCCCCTAGATAGCCTTACTTGATCATAGCTAAGTTCAAAAATTGCATTTCCTTATGGTGCATCAAATATTAAAGTTAGGCCAAAGAAGTTACACACACCATGCTTTTAATTTGGTGAGATAGAGCTAACTTTGGAAAAGGCTTTGGTCTCCAAGGTAAGGGGTGTATAGGTGGTTCATAACCTTGCATTCCCTAGCTATACATCACTTGATAAATAGTATATTTGTGAGCCCATGAATATCGATATTCCTTGAATTATTTAATATTTTTTTGTGTCTTCTTGATTGGGTGTTGTGAATACTAAGTTCTTGTTTCCAAATATTCAAACCAAACCAATTTTTTGAGAACCAATTTCTTCCTTGAAAATATTATCCAAATTGGTATCCTTATTAAAAAAATTGAAGCCAAGATTAGGACAACCACCATCCACAACCTTAGTCCAATCTTTATTTCTAAAACTAATTTCACTTTGTCTTAGTAAAAAAATCATATGTCTATTAGATCTATTGTTGAAATAATACATCAACATTCCAACCTATAGTCTATTTTCTAAATTTATTGTCTATTATCCATATCCATATGTAGTTAAATCTTATTCCTCATCCATAATCTATTTTCACTATTCTTCAAGACTTCCATTCTAACCACAATGCCACATAGTTCATAATCCACATGAATTACCTTTCAACCCCTAGTCCATTAACTAAAGCTTAATATTTTTTCATTTGAATCTATATTCTAAAACAAGCCTATAAATTATCTTTTCTAAATTAATCCTCTTCCCTCCATCCATTTTAAACATTATTCCATCCCTTATCCCATCCAAATCAAACTAAAACCACACAAGACTTTATTTCATCATTTAAACTAGACCAAAGATAACCCCTTCCAAACCTCAATCCATACCCATCATCTCAAATTAGCCTAACATTTAGGAGTTTGGTCCTACTCACCTATCCATCTTTTAATTAATCCATAAACAATTGGTTTATCCCTCATCCAAGCCAACCCTTAGTCAATCCCAAACCATTAATCCTAACTCCAACTTTAGAGCCTTAGTATTTATCACTATCCAAATATGAATTCACCTCCATTTCCAAATCATTATCCCAAACTTTTGGCTCCAAGGGGTTTACCTCTTTGTTACCCATTCATCTAAATTTCATCCTCCATCCAAATTTTAAATTCACCATTGTTCATCCTCAAATAAAATCCAAATCTTTGAAAGCCTTAGGATTATCCTTGAATATTAAGTCACCTCATTCCAATTTATCCATCCTCAAATATTGATAATTAAAAATCCTACCATCCTCAAAAGAAATCACTGGATAATATTAAGCTCACCTTTGGATCGTGTTTTAATAAAAAATATATAACCTATCATTTAAAACCCTTAACTATCCTAGAGCCCATAGTACACATCCTTTGTGACTCTAAAACCATTTGTAGGCTCTATAATTTGATCAATCCAAACATCTTTCAAATTTAGAAGTGCAACATATCAACTAATCCAAGTTTATAAAATCAATCCTTTTAATCCACATAGTTCATCCAAAACATCTATTCCCACATTTGGAAACCATCCTATCCATCCAAATCATTTATCCAAGTGATCACAAGGCTAGTCATAAGATTATCTATGGTTATTATCCATTTGGGCTTTGATATCCCTTTTCAACATAATTGCCAAAATCCAAACATAATCATAAACCTTTGAGTCCAAAGGGCTTCCATTTTTCCACTCATTTGATCTAAATCCAATTCCATCAAGTCATCCATACCCATCTTCTACTACATCAAGTCCTAAGTCAAGGCTAATCACTTCCATTATAGGGAAAATCACTAGACTTAGATGCCTAAAGAAAACCCCTTCCATAACTAGCTCCTCATAGAATTATTCAATTTACTACAAGAATCATACTAAGTCCAACATGACAATAGTGAAGCTAATTACCCTCACAAAATACTTTGATGATAGTCAACCTAAACCCTCCTAGTATAAGGAGGATGAATATTGTAATTATCATTGAATAATGGGTCATTTCATATGAAAGTGCATGAAAATAAAAGAAATTACATCAAAGAACCATCCAGTACATCACCCAATCAAATACCTAGGGATCTATCAAAACCCATTTGCAAATAGAGTTAATAGCACACCTTTAATGAAAATCAAGGATATGAATCCCAAATGAACATCATACATTACCATAAAACCCCCGCACCTACAATTCTATCATTGGACACATAAATCAATTTAACATAAAAGTTCAAACCATAAAAAAAGTCTAACTATGCCATCACTACCCAAAATAATTCAGTGAACTATTTATGTGAATTGTACATAAATTTTTATTTTTTAAAATAATTCGATTACTATTATGTTTTTAATTTTAGAATATTTTTAATAAAAGTATGTGCATTTTGATTTTTTTTAAATTATTTTTTTAATGCTTTTTTTTCAAAATTGTAGCAATTTGTTCTGTGGATTATGCATTCGTACGACTTCGAGGACCTGCAACCAAATCAATTATAACATTAGGATAACTTCTATTGGTTTAATGAGTACACAATATAAATAATGATCTTTCAGCATATTGCTTCTCCAATGGTAACAGGGCTTGTTCGCACTTCAAGCCCAGGTCTCTGCAAATCGTGTCATTGCCCTTTCATCTTCTTTGAAAGATTAATGTTTTGCCAAGCAATATGCTTGAATTAGTATACACCTCAATGCATCCATAACATCCATGTTCGCATACATTTTATCCTCGGAGGAGAGCAAGAAGAACTCATGGGCTAGATCTAACATAATGGCTATCAGAGTTGCCGCATACTTTGCCGAGGGCATCGGCAGCCGCCTAATAAATTCCTGTCTGGGCATATGCTCGCCATTGCCCGGGGTTCAAATAGCCCACAATGATAGCATTCTGTCTGCTTTCCAAGCCTTCAATGGCATCTGCCCTTTTGTGAAATTCCCACATTTTACATCAAACCAGGCAATATTGGAAGCCTTTGAGGGAAAGAGTCGGGTCCACATCATAGATTTTGACATAATGCAAGGCCTGCAATGGCCTGCACTGTTCCAGTTTCTGGCTGCAAGGCCTGGAGGACCTCCTTATGTGAGGATCACAGGGCTTGGGACTTCCATGGATGCCCTTGAAGCTACTGGGAAGCGCCTCTCAAACTTTGCAAGGACTCTCAGATTGCCCTTTGAATACCACCCTGTTGCAGACAGAGTGGGCAAAGTAGACCCTGCTGCCTTACATGTAAGGAAGGGGGATGATGCTCTTGCTGTCCATTGGCTTCATCATTCTCTCTATGATGTCACTGGATCAGACACCCACACACTAGAACTGTTGCAGAGATTGACACCCAATGTGGTCACCATAGTAGAGCAAGAGATGAGCTATGCTGGCTCCTTCTTGAACAGGTTTGTTGAGGCCTTGCATTATTATTCTGCAATGCTTGATTCCTTGGGAGAAAGCTTCTCTGAGGACAACATAGAGCGCCATGTTGTAGAACAACAGCTCCTTTCCTATGAGATCAAGAACATTCTGGCTGTTGGCGGGCTGGCTAGGACAGGAGAAGTTAAATTTGAGAGCTGGAGAAGCTACCTGCAGCACTCAGAGTTCAGGCAGTTGTGCATGAGTGGTAATGCTTTTGCCCAGGCAGAACTCTTGCTGAACATGTTTCCTTGTGAAGGTTTTTCACTTGTGGAAGATTCGAGAACTCTCAAGCTTGGCTGGAAGGACCCGTGTCTCTACACTGACTCCGCTTGGACCTCACTTTTCCATCCATAGAATTCGTTCATCTGTAAATCTTTTCTAACTCGATCACATTTTAGCATCTCATCTTGGCCGGCAAACGGACCAACCTTTCTGTCTAATGGCTCCTGATTTTGAAATGAAAATGGAATTTAATTTTAGTTCTGCACTCCAGCCCGAATTCAAGAATTGAATTTTCCACAGTATAGAGTGTACTCTCGAGGCGAATGTAGTTCATACCATAAATTTTTCGAGGAAAATTATCAATTTTACTATGAATCTCAAAAATTTATCACTTTTACTATGGATACTTGGCATGAGTTTTGATAGTTCATCTAGATTACATAAAATTGTTTGCGAATTAAATTAGAGTTTGTTTTAATTTTTGGATCATAATAATTGATCAGCTCTTCTCTTTCTGATGATGGTAACTAATTTATGTCCAAATATTATTTTAAAAAAATTACAATTGTAGATTATCATTTTATAAACTTATTATTAAATATTAATTAATTAAAAAATTAACTTGTGACAAACACCTTAATGCTATATATTTACAAATAATTTATATTTATTTAAGATTTAATATTTTCACAGCATTATATTAGATTACTTTAAGATTCAAGTTTTTCACATTATTATAATGAATAGTAAATTTACATTTGGAAGAAATCTTGAGATGATAGAATCTATTTAATTGCGAATTATTGGATTTTTCTTTATTTATTTGTTTCCAAAAGTATTTATGCAATCAAGATATAAAACATCTATTGTAATGAGAGCAACAATGAAGTTTTCTATTGTTTGCAATGATTTTAATGTTGTATAATATTGAGATTCTATTGTTAATATTATTCAAAGTTAGTAATGTGATATATATTTTTGAAACTAGTTTTACTTTTGTAAGTAACTATTTAGGTGGATTTTTCTATGAATATTTTTTATTTTATTATATTCTAAGCCATGGATAATTTTAAGTCGTCAAATTACTATGATAATTTTTTGGAGACATTTGTTTCCACAATATTCTCTTAGAAGAATCCCTCAATACATTAATATGCTTTCTTAAATATTTTATCATTTCTATAATTATTCCTTAAAAATATTCTCTTGATTATTAAGTCAATTCAATAAATTAAGTTTTTAGATCATTTCAATCTTTTGCTTAACAAACTAGTCAAACTAGTCAATTCACTAATTTCTTAAACTCATATGAATATATCATATATTATCAATGAGAAATAATTTATTTTAAAAAAATTATATACTCACAAAACCATTAAATCATTTCAAGAAATATAAATTAATAATATGAGAAGTGTACAACAATAAAATTATTTTTTTGCTAGCCATATATTCACATGGATCAATTATTGAGAAGTTGCATGATGTTCAAATTAGCAACAACATGAAGATTGGAGATTGAATCAATTTTATTTTTGTTTTAGATTAAAATACGAGTTTACATGAACATATTAAATATTAAAAATGATTATTTATATAATATTATTTAGCATAAGAGTTTTTATAAATACATGTGTAATTATTTTTTAAATTAGAGATTTTTTTTTAAAAATAATCCAAGGGTATTCCCATTGCACTTAGTACAATTGTGAACCAATGGAGCGATTCCAACCGCACCTTGCCTTAGGCTTACTTTTTATGCCAAGTTGGGGTACAAAAGGGCGAGTTGGGGCAAGACTAGTCCTTTGGAGGTGACAGTCTTGGCTCACACAAGGTTGCCACCGGGTTCAACCAATCGACATGTGTCGAACCTTGGACCTACATGGGAAGAACTCAAAACCTTAGCACAACCATACCAATTGTGCAAGCTACAAGGTTACCTCCAACTAGAAAGAAGCTTTTATATACTATTGTGTAGTAGCAATTTTTATATTTCTCTTGCTTTGTTATTTTCTATTTTTTTATATTACAATAATTTTATAATCAAATTTTAGTGATTTTGGCTTCAAAAAATTAATAATTGGTCTTGGAGAAAGAAAAATAATTGTTTACTTAAGTTTTAAATTTGAAAGGATTTAAAAAAAATAGAGTAGCAGTAAAGATTTAAAGAATCCAGATTTAAAAAAACCTCAATTTGTTTGAGCCTTAAATTCCTTACTTCAAAAGAAAATAGATTGTAAGAATCAATTGATTTAGCAAAAAATAATGTACAAACACAAGCTCAAAAGGATTGAAGAAGAATAAAAAGAATGATTCAAATCATTCTTCTTTATTTAACAAACCTTGTATGAATCAATTTTTCCAAGAATTGTAGTAGCAACCAAGTGAAAGGAAACTCCAATTTTTTTTCAAGGTACAGATAAGTTTTAAAAAATTAGACTTCAATTGTTAAAAATATATTTCAAAATTTGTTGATAAAAGATTTGCAATAAATTCAATAAATTTTCACATAAGTTATAGGAGTTGTATATATAATGCAAAATTAAAGACACACCTTGATTGATCAAAAGTATATTTAAAAATATTGAAGATTTTATCTTTAAAATATGATTTGGTTGTAGCTATCATTATAAAATATAAAGATCTTGTTGTTATATTAGCTAAAGAGATCATAGGATCACTTCTACTTCATAAATACTGCATGAATATATTGCAATCATCTCTCTTAAAAAAATATCTTAATCTTTAATGCCAATATGGATGCAAAGAACAAGGAGAAGAAACAACCTTATCAAGGAGAAAATTAATCAAATATAGGTCATGGAAGAAAAAGAAAAAAATCTCGGAAGAGATCGAGGAAGAGGAAGGAGAAAAAAATAATGTTGGAGGTAATAGATAGTTGGGAAAGGAAAATAGTCAATGCCATATGGAAGTATCAATGAAGATTTAATAGTGTGTAGCTTCAACAAGCTTCAACAATGGAGGTTTGATCAACATAATGCAATCAAGAGAGCTAATTGAAGTGTAATTTTTATAGAAATATCCAAGAGAGGATATAATCATTGATTGTTGTCCAAATCCAAAAGGAGATTTTTTGAGTTCTTGCAAGAAGATTGTTTGGAAGATGAAGGGTCACATTTGAATGATAGAGACATTTTTTGGACAAATGAATGTTACAATAGGAAACAATAGGTAGTTGAGTGGGAAACTACCGTTTTGAATTCTATAATCTTATAGGACATTAACATATTGCATAAACATCTATGTGTTGTATTGGCATCTTGATAAAAATGTCTAAATTTTAACATGTGGTCTCAAGTCAACAAGGATAATCAAAGTGATGAATTTTTTGGTAATCTAGTAGATAGAAAAAGGCCAATGCTAAGGCTAAAATGAGCCTAAAATATGTTAAGGAAATGAACACTAAAGAAATCCCAAAACATAGCATGAAATTGCTAAGGTATCTAATTTTCTATATTATATTTTGGTTGTATTGTTTACTCTTAATGTAAAGAAAAGAGGAAAAAATTAAAATCTTTTAAAAAAGTGAAAGATATATATATTTGTTGATTAAATAGTGAAGAAGGGTATGTGCAGGATCATGATGGGCCAAAAAGTGGCAATATGATGGGTATGTGGTGACTTTTTTTACCCAAAGTTGATGAAACAAAAAGGGTTTTTAAAGGAGATTCTCAGCTTTCCACCAATATAAATTATGCTTTACTTTGAATTTAATAAATAATTATTATTCATTTTCTATTTCAAATTTGACTAAAGTCTTGATTGGTAGGTTGATTGAAATTTTTATAAGCTTTCAAAGCGATTATCCACATTTTGAATTTGAGAACATCACTACATTCTGTTCTGCATACTATAAGATTAAAAAATTGAATTCTGAGTTTTGACCAAGTTAAGTGAATTAGGACATAAGTTTTATATTTTTAAAAGTTGTAATAAAAAATCATAATTAATTCTTGGATTACAAAAATATATCATAAGGACATGAGTCCTCTACTTATATCTAAATCTTATAAAAAAATATTATAATTTTATTGTGGTTAGGGTGGTTAGAAGACACCTCTTAATTTTTCCCTAAAATTTAAGTACTACTGCATTAAAATTTCAAATTTTCACCAAATAGATTTTGTTTTAAATAAACCTAGTAGTTTAGAAACTACATTCAATTTTCTCTGATTCTATTCTTATATTTTGAAATAATGAATAACTTATTCAAATTTTCGTCAAGTTGCCTAACTGATTTTCTAAATTTTGCAATTAAGGGCATGTTTTTTCTATGATGATCCTACACATATCCAAAAATGTATGAATACGAGGTTTATAGTCTAGGAACAAAGAGAGATAATTAGTCATGATATTTTTTTTGTTAAATTTTGAAAAAAAATTAAATTAAATAAATTAATAAAATCAACCATTATAAAAATGGAATCATCACATGATAGTAGTGCTCTATTCATAAATTTGGATAGCACCTTAAGTCTAAATAGAAATAAAGTTCTTCAATAAGTTATATAAGAATTTTAGAATAAAAAACACTTCTTCCAAAATATTAAGGTGCCTTTATAGAATTTATTAATGGGCTAATGATGGAGATGATCTTGTTAATTTTCCTTCTATATCTCAAGTTCAAGTTGAACCATGTCATTATGAATATGCAATGAATCATAAATTTTGGCATGAAGTAATCAATGTTGAAATTGATTTTGTAGAAAGAAATGAAACATGGGAATTGATTAGTCTATAGATCTCAAGAGTTAAACATGTATTTACCAAACAAAGCATAAAACACATAGATCAATTTTGCATAAAAGAAAGTTTGATGGTAAAAGTAACAACCACCAATTATAATGAAACTTATAGTGTTATTAAAGAGTTAGATATCATAAGAAAGTATTTATCTTTAATAACTCAAAAAAGTTGGATTATTTATCAAAGTTAGATTTGAATCATCTTTTTAAAAACCTTTTCTATTCAAACAAGAGTGTAGGAAAACCATTGGTTTTTTTTTAAAATGAGAGGACAATACCATAATGTTTAAAAATTGAATAAGGCTTTAGGATTCTAATAGGCTCCATGGGCTTGGTACCCATGAATATATGGTTATCTTAATAAAGGTGGTAGTAACTTGTTTTATTAATTTTGTGTTTATATGTAGATGGTATGATTTATATTAGAAATAATAAGTTAATTAATTTAAGATGAATTATTTTCTTGGTATAGAAGAAACAATTTGATGATGAAATTTTTATCTTTCAAGAAAAGGTTGGAATTGATCTACTTAAGAAGTATAATTGAAAACTTGTAAATCAACGAGAACACTAATTTATGCATGCATGATAATTTTATAAAATAAGATGATAGCTTAGAGCAAAGTTGATTTAACAATTTATAAGAGATTACTCGACACTCTTATGTATCTTGCACCTACTACACTCAATATTTAATTTTTATAGTAGGCTTGGTATTAAGGCTTATTTGGGATCCAAGTGAGATACGATTTTGAGCAACAAAGTGATTATTAAGGTATGCCAAAGGTACATGCAATTTTGGCATACTACATTTAATTATTTTGGATTTGTTGGTGTATAGATAGTGATTGGGCAAGGTGTATTAATAACCATAAAAGCATTTCAGTGATTGCATTTACTTAAAGATTATATGTTGTTTCTTGATCTCCAAAGAATCAACTTGTGGTGTTTTTATCAATAACAACAAAAAAATCCATAGCACCAACTTTTAAAACATGTCAAGTAGTGTGGTTAAGAAGGATATTTACTAGTTTAAAGAAAAACAAATGTTGGATACAACTATTTATTGTGACAATAGTTCAACAATTATAATGACAAAGAATTAAGTATTTCATGGCCAAACAATGCACATGGATATTAGACATTAAAACCAAGCACATAGATATTAGACATAAGAACTAAGCATATAAATATTAGATATTATTTTATTAGAGAACTTTTAACATATAGACAAGTTGAACTGAATATTATAGATCTAAAGAACAATTTGCATATATGCTCATCAATTGATAAAGCAAAAAATTTAAGATTTAAAACATAAATTAGGTGTTACTATACTTACACATAAAAAAAATTGAAATTGTATAATATCCAAATTAACAAGAATTTCTTTTAGATTTAATTCAATTTTTATTTTAAATTAAAACCTAACTATACATAAACAACATATTAAAGCAAAATTTGCATACACAACATATCAAATTATACACATATGAGAGAAAATCTATGTTGAATTTCACATTTTTAATGTTGTGCTAAATAGCAGTCAAATGAAAAATTTATTTGTTATGTGAAGTTTCATGACAAAGTCAATTTCAAAATGACTATTTAATTTGGTGGAATTTGAATTCTGCACAAAACTTTAGGCTTAAATAAATAAGACGATGGAGCAAGCTACACGTGGCGGACAAGTAAGAGACGTGTCCCACACGCAGGAAATTCGTTGAAAAGGTCTTCGTTGCTTGACCAAATAATTGAATGTCTTTTATTCCATATTCTAATGTTTTTTCCAACTTAAATATATCTTATTATACTGCCGGATCATACTAATCTAACTCACTTATCCAAACCGTTACTTTCTCTTAAGATTATATAAGGATCTAATAGTTTCAGAGTGTTTTAATAGTTGGCATTATTGTTTAAATATAAACATATCATTTATTATTATTTAATCAATTGATTTAATTTGAGTTGACATATGTCATTAATACATAAAAATGTGGAATTCTCTATCATTTCATATTAAAAAATATAAGTAATAATGATCAATATTTAGTTCTATAAGAGAGATAAACCAATTTAATTGATTAGAAATAAAATATGTATTAAAATAAAATACAATGTCTTTGTCAATCACATTAAATAGTTTGAATTTGTGCATTCTATAGAATTCTTTTATCTAATCACATAAAACATGGATGTGGACATCATATTAAGTCTTTCACTTTAAATACATACATAATAATTTACAAATATATTATTATACATCTTGCTAATCTTAAACCAACTAGAAATTTATTATTTAATGAACAATATATATTATTAACTTGTCATATTTAAGATTTTTTATTCCTAAGTGATATGCTCTCTTCCAAGTTATGTATAATTGATAATATTTTTTGAGATCTCAACCACCAAATATTGAAGTAACTATAAGACAAAAAGATGTAAGGCTCACCAATTGATACATAAATCACATTTAACATATATTTTAAATATGAAATTTAAATATTAACACTCAAATTGTAGCATGGATTCCCTTCCAATCCACATCAACCCCTCTCATACAATAGAATTCATGTCCATAAACCAAATGGGTTAGAAATATAGGAGGGAAACATGTTTATAAATTGAAACAAAGACTCAATAATCCATTTCTATTCAATGTGATGAATATGCCACAAACAAGACCCAATGGAATGAGTACAAAGAATGAATTATTCATTGGAAGGGTAAAAGACTAGAAGAATATTTATGGATTTCTAAATCTGAATTAAATTGACTTGAATAGCCTATCTAATTTTCCATGGAGTCTTAACTTTAAGCAAGCCACTTAGATTTTTGTTATCTATGGTATCTAATGTAGGAGCATTTAACGGGTCATGCAATCTTGCATCACAAAAAAAAATTAGCACACAAGGTTTTAGTTTCTTTTTTCTATGGGAACATCTTGTTATGGACATGTGTAGGTTGGTTTACATGGAATTTTAGTGTGATTTATATCCACACACATTAACTTCAAAAACATTCTTAGTTTATATTTTAGATAATTTGGTTTCTCATTTGCCTATGCATTCTTAAGTTAACATAAATGGTTATTGTGCACACCTACTAATGTGTTGAAAATGTAGTAAGTCACCAACCAAAAAAATGTATTAGAATAATAAATTATGATAATGATTGGTTAATTAATGATGCATTGGGAGTTGAAGTAGTTGCATGGGAAGGAGAATTGTCTTAGGTATGATAATTTGGGGTTTGGGCATGTTCAAAAAGATGGGGGGCCAAAAAGTGGCCACCCCACTTTTTGGCCTCATCAAAGATATAATGCGAGTGTGTTATAATATACTCTCATTATTGTTGATTAAAGCAATAAAAACAAAAAACAAGTTTCATTTAGCCCACGGCTTGCAAACCCTCCCAAGTGCACTTGCGTTATTGTAGAGTTGATTTTGCACCAAAAACTTTGCCAAATATTTACCAAAATGCCGCCAAAATGTTGAAGAGGTCAAAAAAGTAAGTATTAAATAGGTAGATTGAATTAGTTTTTAATTAAAATTGTTTAATTTTCAAGAGTTGATAATTCACCCCTAAATCTTCAAAATCCCAATTCACCTCTTCATGAAATACCTCTTGAAGAACAACCACAACAAAAACTTGCTATGATTCCTTGCCATCCTCTAGGAACACAACAAAACATATTAGGGAATATTAAAAATAATAGAAAAGAACTTGAGGAGTTAATTGCAAGGTTGATAAATCCTACAAGAACAAACTCCCATAGGACCACCCTTGCTCAATAATTACAATCCATAGTGTCTCATGTATAATAAGTTAGTGGGAAAATGAATAGTTGGTCTAACAAGAGGTAAGAAAAAAATAATTTTATGAAAAAAATGATCATATAAACAAGTTAAATATTTTTTTTTAAATCTAACTTGTGTGCACTCTTCACTGACCCACGAACCAATCAAACCTTACATGGTGCATGCAAGAGGTTCCCTATCCATTGGTGTCACCACTAAGGGATAAAGAACAATTTTTGGGATAGGTGGTGGATGGTTTTTGACCATCCTCCACACAATAACAATGAGGTACCATAATACTTTTGGAGGAAACTCTATTGTGATTTTTTCCTTAATAAAATTCTAAATTATTTTGATATGCAAGATTTCTAGGGTAGAGATGGGGGCTCCACATATATGACATAGTGGGGGCACATCTTGACCCACACTGGGCAGCGAGACCATTGGCTAGACTAGACTATGAGCATGTGACTATCCCTTTTATTATGAAGGAGGGCATTGAGGTGGAGACCTTACAGTCAATTAGCTCACTCACTCATAGCCTTATACAATATATTAGGCCTCTAGTATAGGGTGAGGCAAGTGAGTCTTCAAGAATCCAGTTCCAGCTCATTTATGTTGATCTTGTGGGTCATTTTGCATTTATGATCCCGCAGATGGTCAGGATGCATGTGCCCAAGATATGTCTGCATCGGATCAAACAGTCATGATAGAAGCTTTGTTGAGTGATACATTCGACTTTGATAGTCAGGTAAATGTCAACAAGTTCATTTAATTCAATTTATTAAATTTTATTTTAAAATGTAAGATTAATTAATTAGTAGAATGATTATAATGAAATTTCAAGGTCACAGTGTTCACCCTACTTCCAACGGTCCTCCACCTCCCTATTACACGATGATGTCGAGTGTAGAGGTATGTAAATAGTAAATAATTATAAATATTACATGTGAATAATTGAACCTTATATGAATGGTATTCTTATAACTCACTTTGGACGTTGAACAAGTTAATGTTGGGCCTTCGATGTCAACACCTAATAGTGAAGGTGCTCATCGGACTTTCACTCAGGTAATACAAAGAAATTTTAATTTTAAAATAAAAAATTGTAAAATAATGTTAGGAGGTAGTTTTGGTAATTGAATAATGTTGTTTCATTTTCAGATGATGCAAATAAAAACTCCTCTTGATATTCACACAACAATGGAGCATGGTGTTGCTGCAATAATAGCAAGTTTGATGCCTTTGACAGAGGTATGAGGTAGATTAGTAAATCTAACATTATATTTTTTGTTTTATCTATCTATTATTGAAAAGTCAAATGATATTCATTTGCAGTGTAATTTCTATCTATATGGTTGACACAAGGATTCACAACTCCAGATCAAGAGCATGCCCCTATTGTGGATGAACATAGTGATTATTTGTATGCGGTAAGTGATTATTTTGTTGTATAGCATTCTATAATTTTATTTCTATATATTAATGTCTATACTTTTTATTATATTAGGTGGAGGTTTAGGAAACTTTAAACAGGAGGTTAAGTGAAAGAGTACAAAAGAGACCACCATTGTATGTTGCTAGATAGGATAGAAATAGATGAAGGTGGATTACAAAATAATAGATGGGGTTGAGTTGGATTGGATGGTATAGTTTGAGAAATGGGGTTTGACATAGATTATTTAAATTTCATAACCATTTTGTCAAACTAATTCATGATATTTATTTGTCAGTTTTGGATTAGGATTAGTTGATGTATCATATGGGGATTGGGATTGGATATGCATGAGCTTTTCAATATGAAGGATGATGGAATTTTTGGGATCAAATTTCAAGACCTTAAAATTATTTAATGTAATGAGGGATGATTCTCTATGCTTAAGACATATAGTTTCTTGAGTAAAAGTTGTTTGGATTTTATTTCTACTTAAGATAGAAAAAGTTCTTAGGTAAGAATTGATGACATTTGATAATAATACTTAAGACAGACTAACATTATTAAGCAAGTTTAGATTAAGGATGAGATCAATTTAAGGTCTTAATTTTTTATTGGAAGGTTGGATTTGAAAATTATGATAGTGGATTAGGTCTAGGATTCTTGGGTGAAGGTTTTTGATGATGATGAAAGTATATGGGGTATGAAGGAAGTTAAATCCTTAACCAAAATTTGATGTTCAAAGGATGTTTTTTTATTAAATATTTGGGATTTGATACTTGATTGGATTTGGTTGGAATGGGATTATTTTAACAAGGGTATTGGGTTGATATGATGATGAAGGATGTTGATTAAGGGTGATAATGGATAGAGGATAATTAGGACAAAGATGAATAATGGAATTGGGTTGAGTAATGGATTTTGATGTGGATTATGAGAGATAAATGAATGGAGGGTGATTAGGATAAGGATTAGGACCTTTTTTGGATTAGGAAAATTAATTAGGATTAGGGTGGACTAGAATGGTGAATTAGGAATGGACTAGGGATAGATTGGGATGATTAGGATAGTTGAGATAAGGTGGATTAGATAATTGAGATGACTAGGAAAAGATGGATGATTAGGATTCAATTAAGGGGATAATTAGAATGATTATGGATAAATAGGTTGGGATGATTAGGATGAGAAGGATGATGTGGATTGGGAGGGATGAAAGTTTAGTAGAATAGAATGAATTATGATGAGATTGACTAGATGGTTGGAAAATACTACTTTATGATAAGAGTATGAGGAGGCCAACCTAAGATGATAAACAAGAGGATGGGGATAGGATTTTATGACTGGATGTTGATCTAATCTTATTATAAGAGATCATGAGATGACAAAAGGATTCTAGATTATGGTTGAAGATGATAGATTAGACTTAGGATGTGGATGATATTTGATAATTTAGACTTAGGATGAGGGAAAGGTGATGCTTTTAAATGGATGAGAATGAGGGTATGAGACCTAATATATAAAAGGATAATTTTATGATGAGGATATGAATAAGGATGTAATATTAGGATTAGGATAAGGTTATGATGTAATTTGGATATGGATGGGGGAATTGAACTTATTACTCAGACAAGATTAGGATGTGAATGAGGGGACAATTTTTGGAATGATAGGTTGATGGATGATTCATAATGGAGGATAGGATATATTTGACTTAGGATTTATGTAAAGATGGGGGGAATGGATAAGAGATTAAGCTGACAAGAGGATATGGATGAAGGATGAGTATTATGATGTAGGATGGAGTGATTGGATAGAAATATTGACTTGGAGAACACCTAGACCTAAGAAAATCAAGATAAGATATTTTGGTTTTTTGGAATATTTTAATTTTTTTTGGGTTTTTTATTTTTTAGTTTATTTTTTGTATTTTTTGATTAATATTGAAACACACAAAGGAATAATAAACAAATCAAATTCTATGACTCAATCTAGATAAGTGTCCCCTTTTTGGTTTAGCATGGAGAAGGTGATCTAAACATTCAAAAATGCAAGACACATGAACAAGCCTAATTGAAGTGGATTTATCAATCCATGTAGGTACAAGGAACCACAAGAAAATATGACCAAAAAGTCTCAAATAGGCTTTATAGTATCAGCTAAGGACCTATCCTCTATATGCCACAAGGGTATGTGAGGCCTAATCCATAAATGAAAGGGAATAATTCCAAAAATTAAAGAGGAGAGGGTAACTCACTCCCCACCTTCACTTCTCTAAGGTATAAAGTTCTTAGAGGCTTATCTCAAATTGACAAGATTCCTATTCCAAGAGGCACGTCTTTCTATTCAAACCCACTCCTTATACTCCATAAAAACATCTAAGTTAAGGCCATACCCTAGGTTGATGAAATCCCTAGGCAAGCCCCCTAAAAAATAAAATAAGATCACTTATTTTTTATCCTCAAGATCACACTAGGGCACACAAGAGGAGAGCATACATAAGTGAATATTGGGGATTAAAAGACACTGATTTATTTTAGAGACCAAATTGAAGTGTGAATGGTAAATTTTAGGCCCCATTTCAAATGTGATAACATGCAAAAGTAAATAGTCTAAATAAAAAATGATTACACCAATGGATTGCTTATGATTTTATGATAGATTTAAAAAAATCATTGAAAATGATTTTATATGAAGTTATGAGCATTTGAAGTTTAAAAAGAAATGGAAAGTTTGAGTGAATGTACCCAATTTTTTATGAAGATATGGAAAAACCGCTTGATCCACAACACAAAGCACTGAACCATATTTCCAATGCCTTTTGAAAATAAGAAATCTAACCTATTACACAAAATTTATACCTAATTTCATGATTTTGTCTATTTTAGGCATGCAAAGGAAGAGGAAGGCGAGGTTTAAGCCCCTAGGAACCTAGTTCCCAATCACCCACGTGACCAGGGGTTAGACAAAAAGAGTTGGGTGCCTTAGGTGTTGAGTTTAACTGCACCCCTATTCTTCCATATGACCAAGGGCTAAACCTACAAAAAATCAAATTAAAAATTAGAAACTATATCACATAAAAAATAAATGAAAATTAAAATGATCATAAACAAAAATCATGCCGACCAAGTAAAGTAATGAATTTAAAGTAAAGTTTTACCAATTAAATTATATAGCGAATAGTATAAGCGCTAGTATTTAAAATGAAATGTAGAGCATAATTTTACAAGGGCCCATAGAATATACAATTTGTGAGACCCTGTATATTACATGGATATATACATAGCACAAAAAATAGTTGTCTAAAACACTTACAAATATATATATTAATAAAAAATATTAGTGCATAATACATTTATAATCTATGCCAACTGTATATACTACATGAGTATATACACAAAATGAAATTGAAACTCTTGTATCCCTGTTAGGATATACATACACAAAATATATGCATAAAGTAATATACGATACTAGAAATATGTCTAAAATAAAACCCTAATCAAATACTGCAAATGTATTAACGGATGGAATCAATATATGTATATATGTCATAAAAAACTTGATGTATTGGTGGATCTATGTGTATATGTCCTCAATTTGTGTTTACACTTTCATCTATGACTCTATGATCAACAATATATATAATATATATTCATCTTCATATCTACACAGTAGTGAATGTGAGTAGATCAAAACCCTAAGCCATACAATTTTATAGATTTTTATACTGTGAGCCTTAAGGGGCTCTAAAAAATTTGCAAAAAATAATAGTGAGTAAAATATATTGAGTTATATGTCAAAATTCATCTCACAACCCTCTCGAATGCAATTGTAGGGTTATTTTTGTGACTTGGGACTCCTATAAAAAAATGATCTTCAAGGACCCCCTCAAAGAAAAGCTTGCTTGCAATATTTGACTCACAAAAACTCAAAATGTACACACATTAGATGTATCAATTCACATTAGGTTCACCAAAATGTATGCATGCAAATAACATAATTGAAATATGCATAAAATCTAACCTATTCAAACCAAATACATGTGCAAACCTCATATTGATCAAGTGTGATATGTTGATGTGTCGATAGCTTAGATGTGGTTGCTCTGAAAACTAGTAGCATAATAGTATGATGGAGATGATTTAATAGAAAAATGGATAGCATAAGGGTATCTATCATAAGAGTAGATTCTCAAATGGAATGAGGGGCCTCTAATTTATAGAATTTCCTTGAGGGAATTCAAGGGCCAAGATAGATTGACTAATGGATGGCTAGGATTGATTGAGGATTAGGGTTTGGATTGAAGGTTATAGTCATGTGACAAGTGTCACATGAGAGATAAGGGCTAGGTTTAGGATTTGCATTATGACTTGCATTATGACATATCCTTATGTGAATGGTTGAGATTTGGAGATGAGATGCCAAGTTAGTTTGACTTTTGCAGCAAGTTTCTAGGCTCAATGAATTTGAATAAGGTCTTAGTTAATCATAATAATAAAATTATTTAATTAATTATTAAAGAAGGGTGATGTGGGAGGATAAATTAATTAATTAAATAAGGTTAATTTAATTAATTTGGCTAGATGGGACAAATATATATTTGTTAATTACATAAATATAATTCATTTAATTAATTTGGTAAATAGGATAAATGTGTCATAAGGTGATATAAGGTGGTGTTAAGAGGATGAATAACTAGGCAATGGTGGCATGATCAATTTTTAGGTGAATATATATAGAGAGAGGGGAGAGGGAGAGATATAGAGATATCTAGAGGGATATGGAGAGAGAGGTGAGATAGATAAGTGGAGAGAGAGAGGTGAAATAGAGAGAAGTAGAGAGGAAAGGAGGGAGAGAGAGGGGCGAAAGGGGGAGATATAGAGAGATATCTAGAGGGATAGGGAGAGAGAGAGGGGTGAGATAAAGAGAAATAAAGAGGGGGTGGGAGAGAGAGGGGGACAGGAGGGAGGGACAAAGAGGTAGAGAGAGAGAGAGAGGCTTGATGATGCTTTTGAATAGTTACAAAGTTACACTTAGACAATTATAAGATGATATGAGCCTACTAATTATTAAAATTTAAATATTTAAAAAATTATAAGTTCAAAAACTTAGAATCTATATTATAACTCCTAGAGATCTGAAACCATTCTCAAATATCTTGAAACTATATACATTAAATATAACTTAAAGTTTAAGAAAGTAAATTTCCATATGAAAATTTCACTTTTAACTACTAGAGATCCAAAACCATTCTCAATCATCTTGCATTAAATGATTTTTTCTTGTATATAGTTTGAGGAAGAGGGAGAGTACAAGCTATACAAAGAGGTAGAGAAAGATGGGAAGAGAGAGAGAGAGAGAGCGCTAGAGCTAGTTTTTCTTCTTAGAAATGTAAGTTTGTTATAGTGCACTTGCATTATAGAGTTCTTTGTGTCATGTCTTGTTTGGGACCAAAAAGGTGGTGTGGCCACTTTTTGGTCCCTCATCTTTCCGTACTTATCCATAATGTTAAATTAGCTATTATGTCTAAAGATATTTTTTTACATAAGTGACTAACTATAATAATTATATATATAGTGTCAAAAAATAAAGCATTTAATTTTACCTAACATATAATATACTTCATCAAATAATATCTTGACTTTGTGTGTTGGTTTTCATCATTCATCAATGCAAATCAATTGATTTTACATAAGTGACTAACTATAATAATTATATATATAGTGTCAAAAAATAAAAGCATTTAATTTTACTAGCATATAATATACTTCATCAAATAATATCAGCTTTGTGTGTTGATTTTCATCATTCATCAATGCAAATCAATTGATATAAAGGAGCTTAGGCTAGTAAAAAGTTCATAGCTGTAAATTAGGAGCATAGGAAGCAAAGAACATAGCAGTGACA